>VZUI01048688.1:0-175186 GCA_013401135.1 Cettia cetti | reverse complement strand
TTTTCCTTTTTTTTTTTTTTTTTTTGTGATTCCATAAGTTGTTCATAATAAATAATTTTCCTGTTTGACTGATCTTGGCTTTCCAAAACTGGTCATAGTTTTTTGTTCAGTTGATGTGGTGACTGAACTGTCACAGTTTTTCTGTAGGTTTGATCCTTTCATGAGGTCACCTTTTGATTTCCTTGGAAATCATGGGGTGGAGGCTGATGGCTCATTGGATTCTGTGGAGCTGCTCTTCTGAGATAATATTTAAAATGTATGAGCACAGGTGGTTGCAACTGATCTATTGTGTCCTTGTTTCAAGCACTTGTGAAATTTTCTAATAGACTATGCAAAATTGTCCACAACAAGTTCTGACTGCTTTTCTTTTTGTATTTTTTTGACTACTTTCAGGTGGCTGATCTAACTTTCCTGTTAGTCTCATTGCTGAATAGTTTTTACTGTAACATTACCTTTGCAAAATACACAGAGCTCTCCCCAAATTGTTTTTTAATGTGACATGTTATTTACAGAGTGGCAGCACCCCTGAGATTAGCCTGAGCCACTGTAAAAGGAAGGATTTAAGGATTTTCTTCTGTAGCACCTCCTTTGGGTTTTATTTCTGAGAGCAAGGGAAAAGAAAATAAGCGACAAATTATTTGTTTAAAAACGAGGCTGAATTTTGGTGACACTTTTTTTCTGTGTGTGATATAAGGTGGTCATTTAAAGTTCATTTGATGCTGATCTAAACTTTTTGTGGAGAGAAAGTGCCTGATGTGTCATGTTTGAGTCCTCTGTGCATTTTATCACCCATGACTAATGCAAACCGGAGCAGCAAGTTATGTTAAATCTGTGACATATTTGTATCTTCATCTAAACCGTATCTGAGGTTTCTGGCAAAGTTACTTGGGAAAGTAAATCTTTTTCCCAGTGTGTCTCTGCCCTCAGTGGTGTAACTGTTCTGTAAGTCTGAATGCTGCACTTAGTAAAACCATTACAAACAAAGATTCTGGCAAGGAGCAGTTATTCTAAACCAGACTGTCTTCAGACTCAAACTACTGACTCACCCATTTTTTTTTCCATGGATTTACACACCTGGCATGTGTCACACATGGATGCTGGCCCACTCATCGTGTTCCTGCAGGTATCCTTGTTTTCAATGTAGGGAGGACTGAAGTGGGAGTGTGAGTGTGCACAGTTAAAAACCTCCTGGTGGAAGCTGATGCTGAGCACGGGTTTGCCTCCGATGTTCCTGATGTTGCTGTGCTTGTGACATTTTTTAGGGATGCACAGAGTGGCTGCTTGTGTGAAGTCTCTCCTTTCAGGGCAACAATGCCAAATGCTGGGTCAGGCCATGGCTTGTCTGGCCTTGTTTCCTGTCCCGTGGTGTTGGTTGTGGGTTCTTGGGGAGGTGTGAGAACAAGAAAATTCCACACTCTTGACTGTGGGCACAGTGGGATTCAATACCAGGATGTGTAGCACACTGGGCTTCCCAGCACATGTGGCTATCAACACCCTGCTAAATCTTGAAATTTGCTGTTAATAGGAAAAGGAGGAAAATAAGGGGTAGTAGGGGCGAGATTGCTGAAGGGAATGAGTCTTGGTCACTTTACACACACTGTTTTCCCTCCTGGGTTTCCTCTGGGATGCTGAAGCCTTTGGTCCCATAATAGCAGTGGGACAATGAATACTTGGATGGAGGAAGCAGGTGTTAAAGGAAAGGGGGAAGTGATTTATTTTGGGGGGAAGGGGAGGACAGGATGACCATATTTGACTCTTACACAGACTAATTTCTTTTGGCTCATGAGCTTGTGCACAGCATGCTTCCTAATTGCTGAACCCACAAGTAAGATGGCAGCAGAACTGGGACTTGCTTTTTTTTGAGTTAATATCATTAGTGAGTCAGCCGAGGAGTGAGGTTTACGTGATGTACCTCTGGTGTTACGTGATGAATTCTGTTGTTTTGTTCCCTGTTACCATAAATCTTTCACTGCAGCAGCAAGGCTGCAGTGCTGACGGCACTGGACATCTTCAAGCCTGCACTTTGTACTTGGGAGTGCTGGTTTTTAATTGTTTAAAACCAAACTGGAGCTGATTGAGTTTATGTGTGGCCGGGATTAAAACAGTTTCTGTAGTGGGATCTGAAGGCCTTTGAGTTGGTGCAGAGGGTGATTCTGAAATGAAGTAAAACAGGCTGCTTCACGTGCTGTGTAGCAGATGTGTTTGCATCAATAGCCCGAAGATTTCCTATCCTGGAAGTAATGACAATACTCCGTTTCACTGGGGTTTTCAGCCTGTGCAGGAACCTCTCTTGAGCATGGGAGTAAGTTTTTCCATCACTCAGTGTTTTGCAGCCACTCCACCCATTTTTATGATGAGTGATCATCGTCTAAGAGCACAGTGGAACACAGAGGTGGTGAGCAAACCTTTTGTTGCATTAAATGTAAATGTTTATAGTTTCTCTTCTCCTAGCAGCTGCAAAGAAAGTAGGTTGTCTCAGCTGGGTAGAGAAATAAAGACTAAACCCTTTTTATATGTACTGTCATAAAAGAAGGCCTTGTGTAATAAACATTCATTTCACAAGGTCCAGGTGTCTCTTTATGCTTTTGTGTGATTCAAGGCGAAATGTTGCTGCATGTTTGTTAACTGCAGTTTTTTCTCTATTGTAGTGCAGATGCCAACAGGAAAATACATTCACATTTGTCCTCAGACCCATTGTGGGAGGGTGCTGGGGGTTATGTTGGTGCCCACTGTGTGGCTGCATTTGAGTGCTGTTGGCTCCTGCTGAGTTGGGCACAGGAGTGTTAATCCATTTGTGCTGTGGGGGCTTGGGAGTCTCCAAAATTTGGTTTTGCTTTTCCATCCTGGCCAGAGCTACTAATTAATTTTGGAAGAATTTTTTGGTTGAAGCCTGAAGAAGAGTATGTGTGTAGCATGGAGGCTGAGATTTGAGCACTTAACTAGCATAAAATGCTTTTAACTAGCTTATAAAAGTATTTTCTTGAGTGGGTGCCTTTCTTGTCCCTCTGTAAGATGCTGATGGGAGTGGGGTGATGGGAGCAGGTTTCTTGAGAGCTTTCCCACAGTTAAAACAGGGCTTTGGTCCCTGTTTTCATGGACAGTGTATTAAGCTAGGAAAAGAACTAGACCGTTGCATGAAGAGCTTACAAGTTAAAACTGTGGATAATAAATATGTTTGCATGGATGTTAAGAGGATTATTTGTTTGTGAAATGCACTGAAAGTGGGAGAATTAAAGAAGTACTTAAGTGCTAACTGGCTTTGTGTCATGCAGGTCTTGCAAATTTCTTTCTCCTTCTTTCCAGTAAGTTTCAAGTTGTGTTTGTTATTGGTGTGAAATTTACCTGTCAGTCCCACACATTTTTCTGTGTTCTGGGAATTTTGCAATTTACCTATGGGCAGTAAGGTGGTAAAATGTCTTTTTAGATGTCATTTCAGAAGAAGAGGTGCTCTACTGAATGTGGTGTGCTTCTTTCTGCAGCTGGAATTGGCTCTACTTAAACCATGGGGTTTAGTGCTTAGACCTCCCTGGTTTTTCCTTTATCAGATTAGCTAGGATTTTGGCAGGACTTTGTGCTACTTTTTCTTAGCCAATCCACTTGCATGTGAGTGTTCAGTAACTTTCTTGCTTTATAATCTCAAAGTTCAGAAGTCATCGGGTTCTTTGAGACTAGTAAGAGATCCTGTCCCAGCAACAGTTTATGGCGGGCAGAGAAAACACTTGAGTATGTGGAGAGCAAGCTTTGAAATGAAAAGTCAAAACTTCTTGAGGAAGATGGAGGACCTGTGGCAAGGAAAGTGCATGAAAATGTGTATGTCTTCCTGAAGCTGCAAAACACGAGTGTGCTTTTTCCCCTTTCTTTCCTGGATTATTTGCAGGACCCATCCCCTCTGTGATACCAGTTAGTACTATGAGATGGTAGATAAATGGCAGTCAAACAGTTACTGTACAATTGCATTACATAAAAAGATTAAGCTTTATGATAAAATGCATCAAGTGAGTATAAACTTATCAAGCTTTTTAATACTCTGCTTAGAGGAGTTTTAATTTTCCCATTTATCTCCCCCCTGAAACTAATTTGTGAAGTCTTTGCTGATTTTTACTGAAAATCTAGTCTGATCAGTCCTACTGACTGATACTAATTAGGAAAGAATAATACTGTTTGCATAAACACCTGTGTGTATTTATGCCTTGGGCTTGTGATATATCAGTGCCAAGAGAAAATGAGGCTATTTTTGAGAAAATGTTCTCTAAGTCTTGTTGAAGTTTTTCTTTGGATAAGTATATCACTTGGTGTTTGCAGTGAAGGAAATAAATTGTTTTCCTTGCAGGGTGGGGTTTTTTTGGGTTTTTTTTGATTCTTACATAGGTGTGAGGCACTGGATACCTTGGGGATGGAGACTTGCTTTAACATTTGATGGAAGTTGGCTGAGGAGCAGGAGCTGTTTCAGTGAGATTGTGTTAATGTGGCTGTGATGCTCGAAACAGCAGCGTTTTAATTTCCCACGCAAGAGATGTACAACTCTGTCTACTTGAGACCTTGTTGCTTCTGGCTGGTTGGGAAAAGAAAAAATGCCTATGACGGAGAAGAGAGAAAGAACTGTTGGGATGCTGCTAGATGAAAGCCTAGCAGCAGTGAGGAATTTGGGCATATGCCCGAGCTGGGGAATGCAGTGTCAAGCCTCCCAGCCAGGGAGAGTTGCAGGGTGGTGATGACAGGGACCACCCTGCACATTGGGAACTAATTGTCACCTCTGCTTCGTGCTCAGCTTCGAGCTGTTGGAAAGCAGCCTTTTGGGTATGCACTGGGCACTCAGCAGCATCCTGTGATGAGACAGGAGTAATCCTGTTTTTTGCCTTCTCTGTGGATTAAGCAAACTTGAGTTCACTGCTTAGTGCAGGATGCTGAACCCCTGGTGCTTGATGTGCCACGTTCTGGATGTAGCTGCCTTGGTCAGTGTCCTTGTCCTGCCAAGGAGCAGAGGCAGGATCAGAACAGACACTCATTTCTCTTTGCCTCTTTAAATTATCTGTATTAACTGCCCGATGTCTGTTACTTAGAAAATAAATTTTGTCTCATACATCCAACCCAGAAAAGTGCTTATATATATATCCAGCAGCCAGGAAATTGAATGAGTCCTGATCTATTCTTAATTTCTTGTGTTTCCTGTGGTTTTATTGTTTGTGTTACCAGCCCTAATATTTACATACTTTTGAATGAGCTTTTCTTTTTTTGGAAGATACTGCTTTGTTTGTGTGCCTTGCAAAACAGGTTCTTCCATTTTTTTTTCCAAATAACCAAACAACTTACTTTCTCAAAGGAGTAGGAGGGAAAAAAAGGAAGATTATAGGAATCACCAAAGGGATATATCTAAGAATAGATTTTTTTTTTTTGTTGATGATATGCTAAGACTCATTCTTAACTTACATCTATCCTTCCAAATGTCCTTGGGCTCTTTTGAGAGCTTTGTCGAACTTGTTGCATATGAAATTAAGTGCTTGTGGGTGCTTTATCTGATTAGCAAATGCATTTACAGTTGACATTTTAAATGCAAAGGTGCTTCCATGAAAAGTGCTTGTAAGAACAAAGCTGTAGGTCCCACTGAAACCCCAAAGACATAGGAAGACAAGTCGGTGGAGTCTGCTGTGCTAATGTTCAAAAGTAGTGCTGGTGAGTGTTGTTCATCTACGTGTCTCTGGAGACTGTAGTCCTTTTTCTTCTGCAAAGTAAGGAAGATTTCACAGCTGTATTCCATCCCTTTCTTCTGCATATGGAGGACTGATGGAGCTGACGTTCTTCAGGTCTGCCCCTTGGTACATCAGCTGGCTGCCTTTTCCATGGACGTTTGCTTTCCTTTAGTAATCCTTTAGGAAGTAATTTGAAATTTCCAATTTTTTAAAAAATGAAGTGTTCTCCATACAATTTGTGATCAGCCTTTATTTGCAGGTGTTACTCTTCTGTGTTGAATTTCCAACTAATCTTTAGATATTTATTTCTTTCAAAAAACTAGACATAACTTCAGGACTTTTTTTTTCAAATCTCTTCTGCCTGCCATGAAATAAAACCTATTTGCACGTTGATGAATAGTGGCTGGGAAGCCTGTCTGGTTCTGCAACAGGATCTATAAATAGCATTAGTGTCTGGTTTACTTTGGGAGGGAAGGTGTCCCGTTGTGGCAGTGGCAGGAGGGAGCCTTGCACTCACTCCCAGTAAAGTTGCCCTGTCTGGGCAGTGTTCACCAGCACCAAACTTTGAGAAACTTGATCCAGTGTCTCTGCTGAGATACAGAACCCCTTTGAAAGCTCCAGAGAATACTGACATTTATAGAAATGGGTAATACTGGCCTTTTTATTTTCTCTATCCCTCTGCTGAGGGCTCAGAGAGGACTTGGAGGATCATAATATGGTGTGGAAACTCTTTCCCCCATCACCCTTCCTGTCACTTGCTGCAGGAGCACCTTGGGACATGCAGAGCACATTGTTGCACGTGGTCCATGTTTAAAGCTCTGGTGTGTTCTGGTGGATGGGGCAGCACTTGAAGTAGCTGTTCTAGCTACCAAACTGGATCTGGCAGCTCATTATCAAACATGTTGGGTCTCAGGATTGAGGTTTGGATGAATGCCTCTGAAATGCACCCTTCCACCAAGGATATTTTCGGGTTTGGTTTTTGGCTTGTGGCACAGTTGCTGAAGGAGAAACTGTCCTCTCTGCTAGATCAAATACCTATTTATTTTAGAAAATGGAAAGAAAATGCCCAGGTGGTTCAGGGATGGCAGTTAACCATCTCTGATACCCCAGAAGCAATCATGTGTGCAAAAGAGCAGTGGCTGGTAATTAAAGTGGATGAGGCTTGGGATACTTGTGTCCTGTTTCATTGGCAAAATGAAACCAGGTAAAATTTCAGAACTGGAATAAAAAAAGTTTAATTTTTGCCCTTTTAATGAAGACGATGATAAAACGCTCCTTGGCCGCATGGTATTCTCCTTTCATAAACTATTTGTGGTGTGGTTATTGCTGGATGTTGTGAAATGTAAATAACGCCAAGGTAGTGAACTCAGCATTCCCTGCTCCTTGGCAGCGTTGGTGAATGGAAACATCTGTCCAGGGCCTCTCTGGTTCCCTTCCCTCACACAGCTCCTGCTTCCAGCACACTGCGGGGCTGAACGTGCTGCAAAGTCCTGCAAACCCTCTCCTTAACTTTTCCCTGTCTGCTCCACACAAAATGGAGGAAAAATCTAGAGGGTAAAGTGAGTGAGGAATTTTTTTTCCCATAGTGGGTGTTTTAGCACAAGTCATCTGGTGTTCTGATGCCAGCCTGTGACATGGGACAGACCTGAGCTCATGCTCTTGGCACAGTCCAGCTCCTCTGGTGTGTGCATCTCTTGAATTTCACTCTCAAATCACTCACTTGGCAAATGCTTAACTAACTATTCTCTGTCTCTCCCATTCAGATTGTACGAACAGGCTGTGGCAGGGTGTAAGCTTCACTAGAAAGGATTTGTTGGTGTGCAGGCATGGGGATGAGTGATGGGGGTTGAACTATTTTTTTACCTCTTAAGGAAGAGTGGGAGGCAAGGGGACAACACAAAACTGCAGCAGCAAGTAAAGGAGGGTGGGAAACCACCCTGATTATTCACTCGGAGTTTTCTCTGAGCTTGGGTGGGAGGTCTTAGTAGGTTTTTACTCAGTGGACATAAAAAAAAAAAAGTAAACAAAACCCCAAAACCTAAGTAACGATGCAAATAATGCAGGAAGTACGTAGTGAATGTTTTGTGATTGGGAGAGATAGTAACTGGGCTTCAGAGCTTTAGGTTGACTACAGGATGTAAATACTGCTTGTGTTGGTTTGGGTGGGTGTTGTGTACCAGGTTCATTGACAGTTTGGACTCTAAAACTGACTTTGTAAACTTCACACAGTGCTTTGAAGTTGTTTTCATTTCAGCTAGAGAATTTGTTACTAGTTTTGTCCTGTTGGTAGAACTTGAAATTGAGATGTAGTTACAAGGTGGTTTCATGCTGATTTTTTTGTTTTGTTTTGAATCAAAAAATGGGAAAAATGGATGGGAGAAGAAAAGGGATGCTCTTGTTCCTTTTTAAATGTAGGAATAGCAACTATTTTTCTCTCATCTCTCACCCCTTGTGAGAATGGTGGAAAAGAAGTGTCAGTTTTTAGATAGATGAAATATCTTTCTAGCACAACACTGGTTTGGAGTGAGGCTCTATGATTGGGTTTTGATGGCTTAGGGATATAATAGGTGAATTAATACAGACATCTGTGGTGCATTTATGAAAAGTTTTTCAAAGCTATCAGTGTTTTTTCCTTTGCTGTCAATATGTAAAAAATTATCTATTTAAGGGAAACTTTACCTGTGCTTGCCAGGGACTAATTCTTCATGCAGTATATCCTGTTCTGAAAAAAGTGGGTTATTCTTAACACAAATTACATACTCAGAATTAAGTAAGATTAAAATGACAGTGGAGACAGGCTAATAAGGGTTTTACTCTGCTGAGGAATTTGACTTAAAGCTTGCGTTGGAGCCTGAAGTTGAATTTGAGCTGCCAATTCAGCTGAAGTGTAAAATGCCTCCCAGTTTCAGCTGGAGCAGGCTAATGCAGAGTTTGAACTGAATTACCTTTTTTCCCCTCTCCTTTTCATTGGATAGATTTATAAAGAACTAACCTGATGATTTTATTTTCCCCTCTGAGTAGTTCCAAAAGCTAATACAAAGCATCATTGCATAATGGGGGGGGGGGGGGGGGAGGGGGGGGGTGGACAGCAGAATGCTTCTGTGATCTCCAGTGTTGCTTCAGGATTTCCAGCTCTGTAAATAATTGCTCAAGGCAAAGGTACACTAATACTATTTGATGAACAGGAAGTCTACAAATAGCCCAGATATTTTGCCATAATTGCGCTTGCAGTGGTGCAGGTGTTGGGGGTTACCCATGTCCAGGAAAACCAGTGCTTCAAATAGACAGATTTGTAGGAACATGTGGGTGAGGGGATGTAGGTTTGAAGGAAAGTACATTAGCAGATTTGAATTTAAAGGTTTGAAAAACATAAAAAAGTTTCAGGAGATGTGTTCCTGATGGCATTGCTACAATGGCTTGGCTTTGTAACAGCAAAACAAAACCATCCAAACCCCAGTTTCTTCAGAAATGGCAAGGTACTCTTAGCTTTTTATTTGTTTTTAATGGATTATGGTTGTCTTAGATTGATGTGCTGCTGGTTCTGCTCAGGGCTCAGTGGTATTTGTTACTGTGGTAGTTTTGGCTCATGCTTCTCACACCCAAATCTTTCCTTAGCTCATGTGATGCAAAAATCGTTTTTTTGGTTGTGTTGATGACCAGAGCAGCTAAGTGTGAATCTTGAGCAGCTGGTTAGGTGACACCCCTTGTCTCCTCCAGACAGAATGTTCAAGCACTTCATTAATACTTAACTTGAGCTGTCTCAATGAGATGGCTGAAGGAAATGAAATACTGTCATTAAAATAATGCTGCCAGAAATGCCTGAAACCAACTATATTGGGAGACTGACTCATCCTGTCCCTGCTCTGGGAGCATGGCTGGGTGCAGTGGGAGGGTATCCTGCTTCTTTTTCCACAACTTCATGACCTCGTATCGCCAGCCCATGAGTTCATTTGGGAACAGACTGATGAAGGAGAGAAAATGATATGCAAATGGGAATGTTTCTGTGGGTGATGCTCATAGCTGAAATGGCCTTGGAGTAGTTATTTTGAGAGGAAATCTTGGCTCATGTTCATTGAGCTGAACTACCAAGAGCAGCCTGTGAGCTGGAAGAAAAAGGAATGGGGAGAAGGGAAGCAGGTGGTGAGAGGATGTGTGCACCAGAGAAGTGAAGCAGCACTCATGTTATCTCTTCCAAGCCCTCTGTTTTTCTTCCCTCTAGAGATGGCCATTATTTCAAGTGGGCTCTAAGGTTTGGAAAAAAGGTTTGGTGTGTGCTTGTAAACAGCAAGTATTGAGAAAATTTCTGTGCTGTGTGTAAACTTAATGTGGAAGTTGCGTGGTGATGTCTTCAGTTTGGCTGTGAAGCTTTGAGTGGCATAGCAAAATACTTGTTGCCAGCACAAATGGACTGGTATAAAAGTAAATAAATACTTGCAAGAGATTGTCTCTCTCTTGCTTAGTACTGTTCCTGAGTGTTTCAGCTTTGGATGTTCTTAAAGAAATTGCTCTTTCTTAGCCTAAAAAGCAGCACTTAAGATATTTAGACAGAAGTGGTTCTGCCTCTCCAGACAGGAATATTTGTATAAATGTTTAAAGTGTCCAGTTAATCTGGCAGGATTGTGACCAAGGCACGATACCATGCCTTTGTGAATTTACACTGTAGTTATGAATGGTTTGTTCTGTGAGAGAGTGTGATGGCTTCAGTGCTGCCTTTTTGTTATAAATACAGCATCTTCTAGGCTGTTGTTTAAAGACTCCTTTGGAAGCCTGATTTAATAGCAGAGCTGAGTGAATAATTCAAAACCTTTTTATCAAGTTCTTGTTTAAATTCTTAAATGAGCTCACCATAACCTTTTTATGTATCCCTCCTGCATGTGTCATACAAATATTAGAATAATTGAGTTTTACTAGCGCAAATGTTTCTGTGAAGCAAATTTTTAGAGCTTGATGTATGACTGTTTATGGAAAGGGGAATGTTAAAATCTCACACACCAGTGCCTATGCCAGAAACTTGTGCTGGCTTACTTAGGAAAAGGGTGGGGGGCAAGACCCTGGGCTTTGTTGGAGCAATCCTAACTGAGCTGGTTTGTCAGATTGACTTGTTTGCAGTTTAAAAACTGAACATATGTATTGAAAGGAATTTCAGCTGTATCTCTCTTACAGGCTGTTCTACAAACAGTAGCAGTACTTAGTTTGAAATAATTGCTTTTTTCTAGATAAGTACTATTTTGACTCTTTTTCCTTTTCTCCTCCCTCTACTTGAGATGAACCAGCATATTCAAAATGCATCTGCTTAGCATCACTGAGTAGCTTAACAAAGGGATGCAGATGAGAGAAAATCCATAGTTACCTTCCAGGTTTCATCATTCCTTGGCCTGAAGTCCAGTCCAGGCTGGAGGAGAGCCTTGGAGATAGGTAATTTGAGTGGATTTAGCATGCCTACTCACATGTATTAATGTCTGCAGACTTGCTGATGAAAGCTCATTAGTGTTAAGTCACTTCTGAGTACTGATGGTCTTTAAAAGGCAAATGAAAGCCTTGCAACCACAATGTCTGCAGAACTGGCATCCATTTGTCTTCTGCTTCTGAAGAAAAATGGAAGACTTAAAAATCTAAAGCTGGCTCAAGACACAGGAGTTGAGGATTAGGCAGGGAGCTGGGAGATGCTGTTTTCTCAGTCGAGAATTGTTGCTTAATTGGTTACAAGAATTTAGTCAAGGCTGTTTATTCTGTTTGCAGACAAACCTTCTCCTGTGCATGCTCTGGCAGTCCTCTAACCTTCCTGGCACCGCTAAGCGTGTGCTTGGAGATGAGATGGAAAATCTTTCTTCTTCCAGTGCGTCATGAGTTTGCAAAGCTTGATGTGCATGTGCAGGGTTTGCTCTCTGAATTTTGGATTTCTTTGTTGATGCTCCTCTCTGAACTCTGCTGCAGCCACCTTTAACAGTCTAAATGTTGTTACCACAGAGCTGCCTGGGAACATGCTGAGCTCCAGCCACTGGTAATGCCACACACTCCTCGCAATGTGTACAGAAATCTGGACTTGCAGGCTTATGTGACAATGAAACTACTATTGAAATCCTCCATTGCCTTCAGTCACAGCTATTCCAAGTGTAACTACTGACAGTACAAATGCTAGAAACTGGGTATCTGTATATCCTCACCCTGGCCTATGAGAAACATAAGGTGGTCTTTAGAAGTAGGAACTTTTAGGTTTTGAGGTTATAAAAAAAGCCCAAACCAACCTCCAAACCCTGGCATCATCACAAGAACTAGCTTTGACTTTGCAGAAGGAGGGCGGTGAAATGTAACAGCCAAGTAAACCTGTTCTTTTTTCAGCTTTCCTGAAATTGTTGTATGTGTAAAGTCATATGTTCACTGTACAAAATGAGTTGTATCCAGCACTGTACAGTGGGCCTGGGCCTGTGGTTGTGGTATTCTTTAGTCTGTCAGCTTAAGAGTGTTCAGACTTGGCCTGACTCCCTTGCATCAGCTGTAACATTGCAGGAGTTGTGTCTTTATTAAGCTGAAAAGACCAAGGGAAATCTCCTTCATGCCTCTTCATTTCCTTGTGATGCAGAATCAGCTCTGACTTGCCACTGTGGGTTCCTTGGACCTGAAAACAAGTGGGAAATTTTGGGTGGGTTTTTGCTTGTTTTTAATTAAATATTGGTATAACAAGTGTTGTTTTGTGACAAGGAAGACCCAACTATCTTACCAAACATGCAGAACAAGCAGGCTATGTCTTGTCATCCCATTATGACATTCCCACTGTAGGAAACACCCTTTGTGCTTTGATAAATTTGTCCTTATTCATGGTATGAAACTTCAAATTAACATATAAAATTGCTTTTGCGCGTTGGAAATTTATAACAGTTCGTTGTCCCTTCAGATTTGTGTTGCAAAGTCTCTGTGAAGATAGGGGAGCACCATTACCTGATTTATTGTGAGGGGAATCTGAGAGTTGGCAGCTTTTTCTGAGGTACCCCTTAAATCTGAGCGTTTGCAGGGTTTGCTGTAGTTTATGATTGAAGATGATGGTTGCAACAGGCAAGATCCCACTGCAGCACGAAGTGGGAAGAGCAGGTGCCAGTTGAACTTCGCCTGAAGTGATGTGTCTGAAGAGATGCAGGCTGGGGTGAGAAAAGAAAGAGGCTGCCATTCCCTGATTCTTTGATTACTGAGAAGAAATTATGTGACTGCTGGGCAAACTGATCTGTACAGTTAGTGCTCAAGTTTTGTCTAGTGTACATATGAAATAACCTGAAGGAGGAGGTGGGTGAAAATAAGCTCTGGATTTTGGTGTGGCTCAATGCTGTTTGATTGCATATGGGTATTCTGCAAGGCAAGAGCTAATTTGTTAGCCTTGTTCCCATTTACATAAGGACCATTGATACTTCACCCTCCCTGTGGTGACCTGTGAACCATCTCTGTTGGGTCTTCATGCCTGTTCTAGGTTTGGTTATTCCCTCTCCCTGCCCAACAGAGATTTTAACTCCATCCTTGTTTAATTCAAGCTGGTGCCTTAAAGTTTTCCCACTCACATAATAATATATTAAAAAATATATAACTTTTGCTTGTATTAATCTCATTTAGCGTTGTCAGAGGGAAAACAGTTAAAGACTTGCTGTGTGTTTGGACTGGATGGAATAATGAGGTATAGCTGAATTATTGTCTTTCTTTAAAAGCTGCTTGTGATTTTCTGTTGTGGATATTTTGATTCTTGTTTATTTTGCTCCTTCATTTGGAGAAGAATAGTCTGTGAGAGGGGAAGGAAGAGGCAGGGTTTGCCCCTGTTACCATCATTGTTAGCCCTAACTTCTGGTAGAGCTCTGCTGCTTTGGCTTGACCTCTTTAAACTTGAGAAATGTTTTTGTTTGCATTTCCATCTTGTTGCATTTAAAAGCTATTTTAACTATACTAGATTGTTTGAACATCCATGGGGGAATGTTTTTCAGAGACTTGATAGAGTTTCCAGGCAGCTTTTCATCCGCCAAGTACTGTACTGGGCTCTGGTGAGGTTTTGCTTGATTTGCTCTAAGAATCTGCAGAGCAACTGTTCAAAATTGCTGACACATGTTAAGTAACGTGGAAATCACCATCCTACCCCATTGAAGTCTGAGAGTGCTCATGTCGACAATAAGAACAAGATCTGACCCTGAAAATGATATGTGAACAGTCTCAATCTGGAGACCATTTCTAGTGTCTTCCCTCTGTCTCTGGCTAGTTTATCCTTTGGTCTTGGATATTCTATTTTTTAAAAAATTACTTACTCAGTTTCCTAAAAAATGCCACATTCTGCCTTGTCCATGTATTTTTCAATTATTTAACCACATGTGCATATTTGATGATGCCAAGTTCGGAGTAAAATATCAATTCTGTAGTTGAGTATCAGGAGAATTAATGCTACTTCTAACAGTAATGGTAGTGGTATAATGCTTATTTAATAAGAAATCCATCATCTTCTACCTCCCTTCTCCAAACCTCTAGTTTTCAGCTTTGGAGCAGCTGTAATCAGCCTGTACAACTTCCCTTCCTCCTCTCATGAATAAATCCAACTACCTTATCTTCTCTATCGGAAAGTCTTCCCTGGCTTTAGCAGCCTCTGGAGGAGGGTATAAAGGGGGCTTTCACTGCCTAACAGGAAGCGAAATGAATGGAGGAACTTTTGATAATGCCCCGTCTGTCTGAGCGGGGGATCAGCCCGACTAAATTGCAGCAGATTAGTGAATGATAGTGCTTCAGCTGGGGCCAGAATTATAAGTTTTTAATCTTGGAACAAGCAATGATTTCTTCCTCCTAAACAGTGGTCAACTCCCTCTTTGATTTGGAGGCTTGCAGTCATCCATATTCAGTTAGTTTGGGTGTGTGGTTTCTTTTTTTTTTTTTTTTTTTCCCAGTCTGCATTCATGAGTCTCAACAAGCTTTTGGTTTTTTTGGTAAGCAGTGATTTTGGTGAAACCTGTCATGGCCACACGCCATTTTTGCCATTAACTTGTACTTTTCTTTGGATTTTTATGTCTATAATGAAGTCTTGTATTTCTCAGCTTTCTTAATATTGGTATGCGTTGTTCTGCCTCAGTCTTTTGCAATTAGCTTTGGGGTGGTTTGGGTAATTTTTTATAAGCAGCATTTTTGTTTCTGGCCACCTTCAGCCTTACTCTGTGTGTGAATATGTGTGACTCTTTGATTCCCACCCCACAACTTGGTCCAAATTTTCTGATCATCAAGCTCAGTGGGAGGGAGAGATGACTGAAAATCTAAATGGGGCAGCTTAGCTAATTGCCTTAGGCCTGATTCGTCTGCTGGTTTTATTGCAGCCCAATCTGATTGACATTTGGGGAATTGCACTGGTATAATGCTGGCAGCAGTGGTGAAAAATCTGCCCTATTGTTTCTGATAGGTTCACTGTCTGAGGAGGATCTTTTTGTTACAAATAACCATCAGAAAGACAGCTAATGGAGTGGATTTACTTTTTCTTTGAATCACTGGCTTTTCCAATTCCCAAGAAAAAAATATGAGTGAGACTAATACCCAATGTACTAAAACTACGCCTTGTTCTATGTTTTTTCAGGCTTTTTTTCTTGGATTTTATTACTGGAAAACTCTCTTAATGACAACTTTGCTTAGGTAAGTGAAGCAAGATTTTTTCCTGTGTATTTTTTTAGAATCACTTCCTCTATCTTAACTTCTTTTGCATGTTGGGTTGTAATGCTGAGCTTCCAGCCAGCTGTGCTGCGTGTGCTGTGGTTAAAGGCTAGAAAGATGTTGTAAACAAAAGTAGGGGTAATGCCTCTAGTATGACATAAGGTCCTCATTTATTCATTTAATCAGATAGAGTGGACGTGGTGCTGAATAATGAAATACAGGTTATATCTGCATATTACTGCTTAATCTCATCAATTCATAGTTGTTTTTTTTTCAAGAGGTGCTCTGCATTTCTTTTCCACTGGAAAGTAAACTTGTTGGTATCACTTAATGTCATTTTGTTATGAAATGAAGCCTTCATGCTTGCAGGTTTTTAGATGTAGTTGCTCTTCCTCCATCCCATTCTCTTCCCTCTTTCCCTCAGGCAGGAGCTTCTGATAAGGAGAAATTCTGAAAACCTTGAGAGTTGTTTTTTTTTAGCCCAAAAGATGGGAGAACATGAAGAAATTTAACACCCCCTTTGATATTCTGAACCCCATCTACACCTCTAAAATGCAGGTTCCACATAATTGGTGAGTGACAGGACTTTTGAGTGTTGATTGAAAGCACCTGGTCTTCCTAATTATCTTTGGAACATAATGAGCACAAATCCGGTGCTGCAGTGCCATGGATGATGGGTGGAAGAACTAAATGTGCTGCTGTACCAAGATGTATTGTGTTTTCTTTTGTGGTGGAGAGAAGACTTGGCTGACCTCTGATATAAGACAAGAAGCTAATCCCTAGGTATACAGCTAATTTGATGTGTTAGTTGGAGTTGCTTGTTGATCCTGGATGAGGCCAAAAGCAACTGCAGTGTTCACATGGGAATATAGTATCCTAACATCTACCCTGACAAAAGTGTTGCTACTCTTTGTAAAGTGTCTGTGAAAGGCTTTTCTTTTTTTTCTCCTGTCTCTACTTTCTGCAGTACCCACCCTCTCTTCTTTTGATCTCCTTCCAGTGAATGGTCGGCACAGGAGCTTCTCTCCTTGAGATGAGGAACCTTTGTGAAATAAAGTTGGTTGTCTTAAACCAGAAGTCTTCTCCAATCTGCTTTTCCCTGGTATTTGTCCCTCTTCAGGGAAGACTTTGGGGAGTGAAGACAGACAATGCAAAGAGGCTTTTGAGTTCCCTTTAGTTTTCCTTTTAGGTAGCTCACTGGAGTTTATCTGCCTTTCCTTTGCCAGGGTGCTGAACTGAGGGCATTTTGTGTGGCATAGCTTTTGTCTTTTCCTGAAACACACAGGAACTGGATGGTGGATTCCAAACTGTGAGTGAGGTGGAAAAGTCCTTAGCAGAACTCTCTGAGAACATGTCTGAGGTAGATTGTTGCTTGGGATCCAGCACTACATTGCTTCTGAGACACCCCGTTTCAGTGTGCTTGGGGTTCCCCTTCCCCCAATATCTCCCTCAACTGCTTGAGCAGTGACTAGTTTGCAGCCTGAGGCTGTAATTATTGATGCCACTGCCTGTCTAGAGGATGGAGAGGACTCTGCAAATGAGGGAAGTATTTAGGCATCAGTTTTAAGTCCTTTTAACTTTGTATATTGGACACATCTATGAATATATGCAGACCAAGCTAATAAATAACCAGGGAATGGTAGTTAAGAGAAAAGGACATAATTAATTCTGTCATATACTCTGTTTTAAGGTTGGGTCCAGAGCAGTAATGTGTTAGGCTGGGAAGGTAAACACTGTCGTTATTCAGCAACAAAACATGTACAAGGCTGACATTGTTTTCTTCCTTTTGATATAATAATTTTTCTGCAGTGATTGGAATATCTTTGGTGGTCTTTGGTGTGGCAGGAGGCTGATGAAGCCCTACCCTTTCCGAAGGGTCAGTGCTCCTTTATTTGAGTGGAGTTCTGTATTAATGCTGCTTTGCTGACACAGAACGTGTGCTGTTCCAGAAGGCTCTTACTGTTTGCTGCGGTTGGGGTGCTTGGCTGGAATTCCTGCAATATAGTTTGGAGGGAGGTATCTCTGTTTCATCAGGTGATCCCTTTTCAACTCCCCACACTGCAGTGTTAACCCAGGTCAACTGTTCATGTCACATAAAAAAAAATTCCTTTTTATGCAGTTGCTGTTAAAAAGCCAGCATGATCTCACTTTGTATAATTTTTTTTTTTCTCTTCCAACTACAGCAACATTCAGAGTGACTTTAGCAGATGCAACTTTGCATGGTCCTTCAAGGTTAACATGCTTGGATCCTTTTTAGTGGGAAGAGAGATGTGGGGGAGTCCTTGCTCTCCATCTTAAAGCATCTAAAGTTGCTGTGAGAATGATGACATATTTGCTAAAAGGAATAGTTGTCATGGTAAAAAGTTAACTAAAGCAAGGTAGTTAACTTTTCAGCATATATGATAAATAATAGTAGGAAAAACCCTAACGTGGTTGTAGTTTTATGTTCCCCCTGCCTTACTGTTACTCATAGCACAGCCTGTCTCCTCTCCTTCATACTTCTCAGTTTAGCAAATTTCTTGATGTATAGTTCTGCACATAGGAAAACAAGCAAAGACTTAATATGTATATTTCTAGCTTGACTATGCTCCACACGACCCACCCTGGATATCAGATCACTTGAGTTTGCATAAGTGAAGATGTGTGTATCCAAAGTGGGCTGGTGTTGTTCAGCCCCTCGGTGCCTCTTCCTGTTGAGTTTTCTTACAAGTTTTGCAGCTCTGGCTTTTCCAGCAGAAGTCTTGGACAAAAAACACTCATGGAGACACCAGTGGAATAGCTGATGCATCTCAGCAGCCACCTCCTAAAATAAGTGGTGGAAGAATGCCTGTTTCTCTTAGCAGTATTTTCTTTGGAAGATGAGCATGTCCTCAGCATGTCCTTGGCTTTCTGTGTCTCCCTAGCAAGTAGCACTGAATACTCCTCCTTCCACTGTTCCCAGTTCAGTTTAGAAGTTCTTGGTTCAAAGTATTTCTGTGGTCCTTCAAAGTCTGCTCTGATTGCAAAACTCCCAGGAATTTGGAGAGGGAATCCTTCCTTTTGATCCTTTGGATGGATCAAAACCAAGTTGTGTTGTCAGCTTGCACAAGGTCTTTCTTCAAAGTATGAAGTTTTTTTTAGGGGGAGGGATCTCTTAAGAAATTACTAGCCCTTGATGGGTGGTATGAGCAGCATTGACTGGAGGGGCAATTGTTCTGTGGTTCATGTGCTGTTTATTTTGCAGCCAGTGATGTTTTCATATTGCTGAGGCAGATGGAGGGATTCCCAGCTCCACAAGCATGACCCTGGGGGAGATGAGCTGGTTTTAGGTTTCACCACTTGGATGATGAGGTTAGCCTGAGACAGAGATGCATCCCTGTGTATGGACATGGTCTTGGCCCAGATCTTGTCTGGAGATATAAAGCCTGAGAAAGGACCAAGAGGTCAGCTTCAGTTTTTTAAGGAATGTGATGTATGGTCATTCTATGGCATGTGTGGACTGCTGCTTTTTTATTTCAAAAAGGGTAAAAAATTTACTTGCAAGCTTATGGGTTTTTTTATGAACACTCTAATTAGAGTTACAATGAGCCCTAAAGTAGAACCTACTTTACAGCTACAAAAGTATTTATTTCTCTGATACTGAAACACTAGTGACAAAGAATCCCAAGAGGTTTTTTCATAGCTACAAAGCAAGGAACGTTTCTCCCATTCTCTGCCTCTTAGCACCTTTCTTCCACTTGTCCTGCTTCCCTCCTACTTAGCTAAGTAACATCCTCAATCTGCATACACTGGGACTTTATTTTTTTGCATCTATAGTAGTCTTAAGTAATTACTCTGCAGTTCTAATACTTGTTACAGAAGTGAGCTCCTCTGCCTGTGTCTGTCAGTGGTATTTAGAAAACTGAAGCTCTGAAACAAGCTAAAATGAATAGAATCTTGTTTCCTCTTTGCTCACATGGGCACTTATTCACTTCCCCATCTGCTTCGACTTTGAAGACAGCTGAGGTTCTTCCTCTGTCTGACCCACTTGGCATCAGCTAGAGAGGATTGTCTTTCTTCAATAGCCAAGTTTATGGGGCTTCAGCTTGTTCGTAAATAATCCTTTGCGTTTTGAGTGCTGCCTTTCTCCTTCTTTCCCCTTCGAAATGGACTTGCTGTCATTTGTGTACAAACTGGGGGAATATTTTTTCAGTCTATAGATAGAGGAGAAAATTTGTGCAGTCACTGGACACGAGGGGTTGTAAAATATGCTGAGGAGATTTCACTAAAGATCCATGATTTTAAGTATTTATCTTATCCACTTTTAATTTGTGATCCCAGCACAAAAAAAAATCAGCTGTAGAGGAGGGCTTTGCTCTGCTAGTCCTTGTACAAGCACAGTTCCAGAGTACAAAATACAGGACTTGGATATGCAGAGGCATCTTTATAGGAATGTGTGAATATTTAGTGTACTTCAGAGAAGGACAAGGTGTTGCTCTGCCTTTGCTTTCACACTGAAATATCTGTACCAGTAATTGGTTTGCATATGTGAATGGTTATTTTAAGGTAGTATTAAAACTCATTTTCAGGTTTACTGAGGTTCTGCAGACCAGTCTCTTCTGACTGGAACTTTGAGGCCTTGTGATCTGCATGTGGTTCTTCTGGCTTCTTGGTAGCATGAGATAGGAACCCTCTGTGGAAAGATAGGCTGTAATTTTGTCCTGCTTTGAACATGTGGGATTCTAAGTATTTCCTATGAGATGTATTACTAGTGTAAACAAACTGTTTTGTTTAGTGTAAGCTCTTTATCCTGATAGGATTGGAGACATCTTATAAAGCAGTCACTGTAAATTTAAAACTAATATTTGGCATTATTTAAATAAACATAAATCAAGATAGTATACAAACAACACTAGTTCCCAGCCCGGGGATCTGAAAGACAGACCTACTTAGATGTAGCCTGTGTACTTTTTGTCCATTTCCCTGTTAATTTTAAAGCATTGTGCTCCTAATTAATACCTTTTTAAATTCATATCAGTGATAAAATTGATAAATATTGCAATGGACACAGATTTTAGTGCTACAGTTACAGAATAGATGTAAAAGCATGCAGGGTGAGTAGATGTTTGTGCAGTCTTTTGGTGCAGCATCTTTGCCACCCTGGTTGGTGTGATGCAGGGGACTCCAAATTGAAGCCTTTAAGCTGGAAAGGGTAAATTATTGTTTAGTGTGTTGTAAAAGGTCTTGTAGACTGTGGGAGTAGATGAATTATTTCAAAAACATGATGCTGGAAAGAAATTTCCGTACCAGGCTGTTAAATTTCATGGCTATGTTAATTAAATAGCAGGAAGCCCCTTATTTTATGAAGTTTTCCAACTCAGTTGAAGCTCTATCACATTAGATGCGACAGCTAAATGATCAACTACTTGTCTGGATGCCAGGAGCCTTGTACTTTGAAATTAATTGTGTTTTTATGAGCTAGTGTTAACTTTTTGAAAAATAAAGCTTAGGCCTTGGAAAAAACTGATGCTGATGAGTATGGGAAGGAATGGGGAAATGACTGTAGTGTTCTTGGTAATGAGGTGACCTCTGGTGCTCTAATTTCATTTACCAAGTAGCTATTATTTTTTTGTATATAAAATGTAAAATTTTTCATTTGAGGAGCTTCATTTTAGAGGGTGGAGGAGTTCACAATCCTTTCAAGGCCTGAGTTCAGCTGGTAATCCAGGAGGGAATTCAGTATCTTCATAGATGGAGGGTGTATGGGTTTTTTTAGTTTGTCAGGCTTTTCAAAAATGTACAGATTTGCAGATGCATGAGGGACTGGGGAGAAGCCCTTGCCTCTAAGTGGTGGTAAAATTTAAAACTCTTATGGGTATGGCTCTGATCAACATTCATTTCAATGTTCCCATAAAAAGCTTTTGACTTGGCAGGATTTCAGGGACTGAAAAGAAAAAAGCTCTGTATACAACATGTTTTATTAATGTTGAAGGAGTAATATTGCTGTATTTCAGAGTCTGCCACTGCAAAGAATAAGTTCTTTTTGGCTCTTGTACAGTTTGGCTTTACCCTTGAATAAAACAAGGTGTGACTTCACATCTGCTTTTTCCTAGTAGCCTTGTATTAATCAGGAGTATACATATTTCCAAGTTTTGGCTCCATTTCATCCTTTTCTATCTTAATTTTCCTGTGTTGCAGAGTAAATTCATGATTCTTGACCCTCAACTGATACTGTTAAAGCGTATTTGCATAAACCTTGATGTTAAGCATCACATCCCACTTAGTTCTGATGACTTTTTGCCCCCTTTTAAGCTGTATGTAAAGGTGAATTTGAAATTAGGCAGCTGAAAAAGAAGTCATCTGTTGAAACTTGGCAAATGCGGTTGAACTAATAAAAGCAAATTTAAAAAAAAATATACTTATAAGAGAAATCAGTACTGTAAAACGTGAGCTTTAAGATGAAATTGCTGAAGATAATCTGTGCAGCCAAAGTGCAAGAGGAGGCAGATAACACAAGTCAAGCACAAAATCACAATTTACAGCCACATACCGGTGTTACTTTGGTAAGATTACCTCTGCGTGGGGCTTGGCTGGCGATCAAGGAATGGCTTAGGGAGCTGGCTGGAGTGGGATCGGATCGCTGGCAGTGTGCGAGGCTGCGGGGCACGCTGTGAAACAGGAGTCTGGATTCAAATCCTCATGAAACAGGAGTCTGGGTTCAAATCCTCAACACCAACCTCTTTCAGAGAGTGCTGTGCTGCCTGGCTGTGGGACACAGCCCGGGCTCTGTGAGGCAGGAGGAGTGGGGGTTATGTGGCTGCTTAAAAGTAGCTTTTATTCCCTGAGTTACTGTGTGGGTTTTGGCTGGAGTAGTTAATTTTTTGTATAGCAGCTAATATGGTGCTGTGTTTTTGATTTGCTCTGGAAACTGTTGATAACTCAGGGGTGTTTTGGGTACACACAGCCAAGGCCTTTTCTGCTTCTCACTCATCCCACCTGTGAGCAGGACTGGGGCACAAGGAGTTGTGAGGGGACGGCTGACCTCAGATGGTCCAAGGGATATTCCAGACCATATGGAGGCATAGTCAGTGTATATAGCTGGGGGAAGCAGGAGGAGGTAGATGTTCAGAGGGATGGTGTTTGTCTTCCTACATTATCATCATGTGGTGGAGCTCTGCTTTTCTGGAGATGCCTGAACACCTGCCTGCCTGTGGGAACTGGGGAATGAATTCCTTGTATTGCTTTGCTTATTGTGCTTTACCTGAGGGCCTGTTTTTAAACTCAATTCATGAGTTTTCTCACTTTTACCCTACCAATTTCTCCCCCATTGCACTGGTGCAGAGTGAGTGAGTGGCTGTGTGGGTCTCTATTGCTGCCTGGGGTTAAACCATGATAGCTGTCATACTGTTAAAAACTGACATAGCTGTATCTCAGTCTTATGCTTCTGATTTGTGAGTACTGTTGCTTAATTAACAATTATGAAGCACTTGGAGCACTTTAGAAGTGCTGTAGGATTGTAAAATACTGCATTTGCCTGTGCATGCTCTTAAACGTGGAGGTTTCCACATTTCCACGCTCCTGCTGCGCGAGCGCTTGGCTGAGTCGCACAGGCTCTTCCTGACCCAGTTCTCTTCTTGTTTGCTCACCCCTCCCTCATTTGACACACACCACCAGCCTTTTACTTGTCCTCTTCTCTGTCACAGATTTGTGAGTCTGTCCCTTGAGAAGCCAGCAGTTCTGCTCCACAGGTGTTCAAAGTCAGGGTGGAGGGGGCTTGGAGCAGCCAGTGATAGATGTTCCTGCCCATGGCTGGGAAATAGAACTAGGTGGTCTTTAAAGGTCCCTTCCAACCCATTCTGTGATCTCTTCTGTAGAAGCCCCTTTGAAGGTTATTATCACCCCATGGCCTGTTCCAGGAATGCTCTTCCCCATGCCCATGAGGTTGGACTCTGGTTCCTGGCTAGAAACAAGATCCTTCTTCCTCTGTTTCCTTCCTTGTCTCTCTCCCAGGCCCTACACAGAGATCTGGCAGGTGACCTTTAGGGAAACCATTTGGAAATAGATTTGCTTCCCCAGAGAGGAGTTGGGGGAGCCTTAGCTGCTCATGTTCTCCCTATGGTGATCATGAGGATACCTGGAGCTGAAGAAGAGCTCGAGGGCAGCAGCCAGACTTGGACTGGGATTGCAGATGGACATGTGTGCAGGTGCTCCCTGTGACAGGGACACAGTGAGAAGATGCTTTTCCAGGAGAGTTGGGGGAAGGTTAATTTGAAGCTGATGTGGCTGCAGAATCATGCTGTAATGGAAGCTGCTGCCTATGTGAGGCACTTGCGTTGCCTCTATCTGACCCGTAAACCTTTTGAAACTTTCTTTGATATTTATCAGTACTAGAGAGCTGAAACCCACCCATGTGAACATGATTTGATTAGTTATTTGAAGAAATTCCCACTTCCCAGATCAGAGTAGGCTGGATTTTTCAAGAGGCTTAGTATGTTATCAGCAGATGAAAACAAAGCACTGGAGTGTCTAACAAGAGATGCAGAAATACCAACTGCTTCACCAAGAGGTGAAGTCTTTGTAACCAAATGAAGCTGCCTGGGACTTGCTGGTGTTACCTGCAGCGCTGGCACCAGCACTAATGGCTTGCATCTGAAAAAGGGAAAGCTCATGTAACTTGGTCTGCTGAGCCAGGGCTTTAATTCAAGCGTGGATAAAGCAAGGAATTTGATCAGGCTCCTACCGTCGGTCACACTTTGAGCTAAATGAAAAGGAGTAGAGCTGAGTTGTGGGACCCAAGGCTTTTTTTTGGTGAAATCTGAAGCGTTTGGTAGATCCGAGTAGTCCCCATCAATTGCCACGTACTCAGGTTCAGCTCCTTGCCGTTACCTCTGTGCAGTGAGCTTATGGCATGGATGGTATGGAGGAACTTGGTTTTTCCTTTTGTCCTGTCAGCCAGTTCTCTCAGCATCTCTTAAACTTTATGGCTTGAAATAAAGCATGTGTTGAGTTGCACTTCATCCTAAATTATACTCATTCTAGCAAAGGATGAAAAATTCTGTAATGCTGGAACCCTGCTTGGGGGAGGGAAGGGTTCTGTGCGTTTTCTTAAAATAAAAGTGAGGGGAAGGAAGAATAGATGGTTAAGTGGTTTCAGTCACTATTAATGTTTGCCTACTGCAGCAATAACTTGTATTTCACATCTTTTCCCAGGGATGGGAGAGGAAGAAAGGGAATGAGGAAGTTGATTGTACCGCTTTAGTTAAACTTGGTTATCACTTGTTCAACTGGTGTATGTGTTACAAAGCTAAGAGTTGCTTTTATTTATGCTCAGTTGTGCCCAGCATTCCTGGAAGTTCTGGAGTTGTAGTCTATTGGAAAATCTAGGCTTGAATTGCTGTTGTCTTTGTGGTGTTCACTGTGCAGCAGGACCTGGAAAATTGGCATTTTTTGCAAATTTAAAATATTCCTCAGTCCTGGCATTGCTGTGAGGTGTCATGAATGTTGTCAGCAATAAAATTTTGTTCTGGATGCCTTTTGCACTTGTTGCTGTGCTTCTTTCCATATTCTCTCCAGGCAGTCATTACCACCCTCTTTTTTTTTCTTACTTAATTTTTCCAGAATTTTGTTTAGCAAGGAATGACATTTTGCAAACAGATCAAACCAGGGTAATCTAAAAACTTCAGAGCTGACCCTACCAGGAGTGGAATTTTAGATGGGGGATGATCTCAAGGAGGAGGTCATCACATGGTCTCCTGTGCTGTGCTCTGGTCCGTGAGCTGTGTGTCTGCCATTCACCTTGGCTGGCTGGAGCTGAACTTGGCTGTTTGTGCCTGTTTAAGAAGTTAATCTTTCTGAAAGGCTGAAAGCTGCTTGGCATGGTGTGGTTGCCTCAGCTACAGGAACGTAAACCAGTAAGGCTGGGGAAAACAGAGGGATAAACATTTGCTGCTCTTTGTGTGAGGAATTACAAGAACCTGGGATACATTTAGTGACTTGGAACAATTTTTATTTGAGTGCTGGCTCTGTCATGACCTCTGCACATTTGCTTAATGAAACAAAATACTCAAGCCTTGCAATGGAATAAGGAAAATCTGTTAAGATTGTAGTCCCTTTACATCAGCTGACCTTGGTCTGACTAACAAACTAATTTGGCTTAATCCTTGTTTTTTAATTAAACATCAGATACTTGAAGACATAAGTTACTGGCAATTAAGCAAAGCATCTAGGAAGCCTGACCATTGTTCTCTATACCACACAGGTCAAGAATCTTGTGCATAGGTTGATATTTTAAATTAAATTTATAAAGATGAAAGAAAAAGGGATGGACATAAGAACCATAGAGCTCACTTATTGGTATTCCTGTGAATTAATTGCATCTGTAGTTTTTTCTAAACTTGCATTCAGATTGCCCCATGGAATAGTTGAAGTGTCACTCACTTGGAGGCTCTGGTGGGACATTTATCAATGTGCCTCCTAAGACAAAGTTGATTTATGATGTAACCTGTCCCCGCTCCAGTGAAATCACAAGGGTGTGGGCTCTGCATCTGCCACTGCCTGCTGTCTCTCCCATCTTCTTCTCAAGCTCTGGGGAAAGATATGAACAAGATGTTCATCATGTCAAGGTTGGAGAGTGTGTTGGGAGGTTGTTGGTGTCATTTGGTGACTTTTCTGTTTTAATATACAGTGTTGGAGCCATTTGAGCAACTTTAAAGTTCAGGTCCTATGGAGTGGATAAGGAAGACCTGTGCAAATGTGACCCTTACGTGCATTGTCCCCTTTTTTTGTGTGATAAGTGATGCCACATGAGAAGTCATCAGCTATATAGACAGGGTGTAGGTTTTTTAGGCACTAGTAGTGATGCAGGATGATTGCAGACTTTTATGGGTAATACTGGAAAAGTTGGTGTCCTTTCCTGACTGCTGTCAGCGTTTATGCTTCTGTGCTGCTGTGACTTTCTGAGATGTGTGGTCTGTATTCTACTGAAAACATAAGCAAATAAACTTGTCCAGGCCAGAACATGACCTTGATGCACTATCATTACCTAGCACCCTAGGCTGGAAAGAATTATTAGTGTTGGAGATCATGGTAAGGAGTCATCTTCCAGGTCAGTCTCTAAATATAGTCCTTTAAAGGTTTTAGCAATGCTTTTGGACTATAATTTTTTTAATTGCAAGGGACATAAATTTTGTTGTTACGAGGGAATGCAAAAAAAACCCACCCAAACTTTTTAGTTCACAGTACATTCCTCATTTTACAAAAGAAAAAAGTGCCTGACAGATGCTGAAGAGTGTACACCTTTTGAAGCTGTATGGAGATGAATATTCAAGCTATGAGCCAGGAGCAAGATGCAGCAGGGATTATGTGAGAGCTTTGTGTGGGAGGAATTTACTTCCCATGGTTTACATAGTGTAAAAAGAGAAGACCCCTCTTTCCTTGATGGGAGTAGCTCCACTAAAGTCAGAGCTCCTATTCACATGGAGGAAAATCTGCAGATTGAAGTCTAATTTAGTTGTATTTGTTTGTGTAAGGCTGCTTCGGTAATACAGATAATACACAATTTATTAGGTCTGTTAAACTTTCAGATTTCCATCCAGTTTTAAGAACAATTTATTGGAATTTACCACTCTGAAAAACGACCTTGTCATTTCCTGATGAGTAGTAAAGAGCATTGGCAAAGTTGATAATGTCTTTCAAGATAAAGCAGTGTTTCCGAGTGGTGTTTGTAGGCTGCCTGGCACAGAGTGCCTGAGAGGGCAGTTTTAGGTTCTGTGGTGTTATAATATCTAACCAACATAAGCACGGCTAGTTGAGCATTAGTGGGGGTTCCTGACTTTGTCCATGACTTGGAATGCACAGGAGTAGCAAAGCCCTGTAATACAGTACAGGAGGGTGGTGGAGTTGGAATTGATTTTCTGGGAGTTGCCTTTTCATGGGAGAATGGGGAGTTTCTGCTCCTGAAAGAGACCTCCTGTTGGACCTATCAGACCCAAAGATCCAACATCAGCCTTCATACTTTTCTCCAGCAGTACTTTTTTGGGAGAGTGATGAGTTGGAGAGGGGAACCTCTTCTTGTGAAGCAAAATGAGTGCCCCTCACCGGAGACCAGACAGAGTTGGGTCCTCAAACTGAGCAAAAGTTACAAAACAAACTTAATGACGCCTACGCTCTTTCGAGGTACATTCCTTAAGCTCCTGTGGCTGTGTCTGTGTTGGGTTATACCCATATTTCTTTGCTGTGTTTGAGCAAACTCTTTGAATTCTTTGCGTGAGTTGAACACCTTGCTCAATGCTACTGCACGTGCTGTTACCTGAACACCAACAACCTGGATACTCATCATTTCCATTTAAGCTGTGATGCATTTGGTGACCTTTGTTAGAGAAACTTTCCTCTTGCTGCTCATGTTCCACTCTTTGCCCTCTGAAGGTGCAGGATGATACTTAGTGGTTTTTTCCTCCTGTCGCTCCAGTTCAGAAAGGGCTGGAAAATTCTCTGTAAAAAAAATCACTTAGGATTTTTTGTCTGCCTTAGAGACCTTTACTTCCAGTCCTCGCCTCTGCCTTGCATTGTCTCCTAACAAGTGTTTCCCTAGGAACACAGCACACCTGAGAGACAAGACGTGCTTTGTTTTGGTGGTTAATCATCGTGGGTGCTGATGTGGAGTAAGTTTGTGGGGCCAACAGCAATGATCAAAGCTGGTTTTTAACAGGAGTGATGCCGGATGGGAGAGCTAGGTTGCTGATGGGACCCAGTTTAAATGGGAAGAAACACAAGCTGCTGGCTTTTCAGCTTTTTTTGGAGGAGTATAGGATCATTTTTCTAAGGTGGTTATATATTAAAGCAGCAGCTGGCCAGAGGAGAAGCATCATGTTTGGTTGGTGCAAAAGCAGCATTGTGCAATTTGCCTCTGTGCACCTTTGTTGTTGATTCCTGTCACGTTCCATCCGCCCAATACAAAACCTCTTCAGAGGATGGAAACTTCAGTGGACTTGTGCTGTTTATCCTGACTAAAGGATGTTCTTTTTGGTGCCTTGTTTCCCCCTTCCACTGCTCTCCTCCAGCCTGCTTTTTTTGAGCTGGGCTGCTGCTTGCAGGCAGAAGACATGAAGTAGTGTGGGAACAGCCTCTTGCTGACAGAATCCATGAACTGGTGATAAAGAGAAGCCCTGAGACATTCTTCTGCAGTCCACAGTCCAGATTGCTCTCATGCTCCCTTCTGCCTTGTGTTTATGATACCCACTCCAGGCAGTCTGGGAAAGGGGGTGCTTTTGGATTGGTTTCATTTGAAAAAAGGAATAAGGTTGAAACATCACAGGCATGAGAGGTGAGAGTAATTAACATGGTAATATGACATTAATGTAATCAGAGGAATTTGACACATTTTAGACAAACTGTTGCATTGTGAACTTTATTTGCATTGCAACAGGCCAGTGAGGGATGTTTTACTACAAGGCAGCAGTGTGGAAGAGTCCAGCCTTATGCCTTGGGAATGAGGCTGAGCTTCTTGGAAAAAATTCTACAAAAAGAACCAAGACCACCAAAACCCCCTCCATTACTCTAGACTTGTAGAAGAGCATAGCTCAGAGGCACATCTGGGCACGTGCTATATTGTGTGGCTCAGGCATTCTGTGGTCAGTGGCAGTCCTTCCATTCTGTTTCTATGTCAAGTGGCCTCAGGCAGAGGAAGCGCAACTTACCTGACTAATGGGACTTCAAAGTGATTTCTCTTTTTGTCATTTACGTGCATCAGGACTATGCAGTAGAGACACATGATTACAATAAAAAGAAAATTGAATCTACATTCTTCTCTTTTGCTTTTTTGTGGACCTTTTGGTTCATGACTCATGAGTTCTTGTAGAGGCTTCTGAGACAAAAATGCAGCTGCATTTTTCTGTCACATGCTGCCTTGCCAGATCCAGTAATAGCAACTATTGGGCAAGAGAGAAGAGAATAATACAACCTGCCTTACTGCAAGTGTTTGTGGAACCATACTCGTGGGAAGTTGAAGATGATTTTCATAGTGAGCAAACCTTTTTATGAACTTCCTCCATCTCCTCATCCCTATGCATGTGGTGCTTGTTAGCACCTTGGATGCTTGTGGAAATAGCACTGCTAATAAAGGGCATCTCCATGGTTTCTTATGGAAGACCTGTTACCAGTGACTGAGCTGTGAGATATTCCTGGAAGAGTAAGATCCAGTAGTAGGGGAGAGGGTTTGAATTACAGCTGGAAAGCATTGAGAAATCCTTTTGGCAAGTATATTCAACTGAGTAAAGAAAAGCAAAGCAGAGACCTGATGGATCCTTGATGTGGATTTTATTCCTTGTGTTATGCTTCCCAAGGAGTACATCAGCATATTGTGCACATCTTCAGTTCTCAAATAGGTGCTCTTGTCTTTCATCTAAATTTTTGGTTTTACACTGTGCCATGAGAAAGATTTGTCCTGTTAAAAGACAATGTAAAGAAGAAATGGAGTAACACTGTGAATCCCTTTAAAATACAGGGGTGGGTTGATAGTGTGGCCTTTCTTTAAAACCCTTTGTAGAAGCCCTGTGATACTCATAATTTTCATCTGATCAGAAGACAGCCTGTAGGCTTTGAGCTATATGCATTTTTTCCCAATTAAGCAGTTGTGTCCTATGTTGGATCCTTCCCATAGAGTATGGAAAATAAAAGATGCTTTTAGTCTTTCCCAAATTTGTAACAGCACTTGATATTTAGCCCATGTTTTGCCTTTTATGTCACATATATGCTTTCTTAATGCACAAATTTTGAAGTACTTTTCTTTACAAGCTTGTGAAGCTTCTTTAATCCATTACTGAAGTGCTGCAAACAGACTATGACTGTAAACAGTATGTGCTATTGGCAAAGAAAAATTACCATCTTGGAGGCCTTCATTTTAAAAATTACTTTTTGTTCTACTTTAGAAAGTCACTGGTTGCCAGAGTCTCAGCACTGCTTCTTTTTCCCCTCAGCAGCTTGTGATCTTTTTGGGAATATACATATCATTCACATTTTATTGTTCTTTTTGCATGATAGTGGAATGTGAGGTTTGTCCTGCTGGTGCAACTGCTTGTGTTGGAGATGTTGGCCAGAGAATGTCCCCATCACCACAAGGAAGGGGCACTTCTGGACCTCCAGCCAAGCAGTGCTGCAGCAATTATTTCCAGGCTCCTGAAGTAAGAAACCAGATGTGCTTGTATTGGGATTTGGGGTTACAAACAAGACATAGATAGGAGGGAATGTCACCTATGTGTAGACCACGCTGTTTTTTGTGTCCTGTTGTTCTTGGCATCAGGAGAGAGGAAGGGTCTGGGAACAGAGCAGCAGCTGAACAAAACAAGGTGAATCAAGGGCAGAGCAAGAAGCTTAACTTGCAATTTCCTTGTCTTTGTTGGTTTAAATCTGACCCTCCACATTGTTTAATGTTTTGTATTTAATTTCCTCAGTTGCTTAAGGAATAGCTGAGGCTGGCAGAGATGCTTCAAAACCATGGTCAGGTGGGCTATGCAAGATTTGAATAAAGATCTTGAGTTTTACTTCCAGTGGAGACTCATGTTTCATTTTAAAATAGGTCAGAGAAAGTATTTGTTTGTTCCAGCAGTGCGGAGAAACCTTTTACTCCTGGTTGGCTCATAATTTCATTTTGTACCCTTGAGGATGAAAAAGGAAAGTCCAACCTCTAGTGTTCTTGCACAGCAGGAACTAAATCAGTGTGTTAGTGGTCAGAGTCCTGCTTGCAGCAGGACTGGATTTGATCTTTTGCTGCATCTCCATGTTGAGCTTTTGTTTCCTACCACAGCATTTTGCTGCTTTCCTCTCCTGGTGCTCTGGCAGTTGAGAGGTGGAATTTGTAAAGGAAAACAGCTGTAGTTCAAGCTGTGGAAAAGTTACTGAAGGCAAATCCCTTGGGGTTATTTGGCTTGGTTTCCAACTTTGAATTTCTCCTGTAAGTGTTTAGAAATGGGCCTAATCCTGAAGTCACGGGCTTGAGAGGAATGTGAAGGTGAAATTCTTCAGCCTTTAACAGAAGCAACAGTACTTGAACGATCCTAATGCTTGCTTTTGACCCTCATGTCATCTCAAAAAAGGAAAGAAACAACCTCTCAACCTCAAGTAAATAAGATTCAGTAGGTAGATGTTTATCTCCTCTAGAAACACAGGAAAAACTTCGTTTTTCTCTGTTGCTGTGACTGACCCCACCTTTGCCATTCCTCTTTAATCACATGCATACCCCCAGCTCATGGCCTCTCTGGAGGTTTGCATGGGAAGATCTGTTGCTTAGGAATTAATCGGCTTCTGCTGGCTCTCCTTCCTCCACCTGAAGTTCTCAGGTGATCTCTTCCTTTTGCGTCACCCCAAAGAATTTAGATGTCAGAAAGAGCCTCACCCTGAGGAATTTATAGCTCTGTGAAGAGCCCTTCCAGTAGGTCCCTGGGGAAAGCCCTGAGTTTCCCAGCTGGCTCCCCTCCAGGGAGCACACAGGCATGCTGCAGTGGGGCAGGCACAAGGCTTTCCTTGGGATGTCCCAGTGCCCAGACCCTTCTCCCACATTGGGAACCGCTCCATCAGAAAACTCATGGGTCAAAAGAAATGTCAACCTGGCTGACCCTTGGTCCAACAAGCTGCAGATGTCTGGCTGGTGGCAGCTCAGGGTGAACAAAACCTCTTAGTGGCAACTGTTTGGGGCTGGCATAAAGCAGTTGTTGAAGCCTTACTAGAGATGAAATCTCTCACTGGAGGAGGCTGGGCAGCAATCTGTATAAGAGCACTTCTAAAGTTTAGCTGTGTCTTCCCAGCAGTGGTCAGTGTCAGGTTTCCAGGAGCTTTGAGATCTGTTCCCTTTTCAAAAGGCTGATTGAGGTTTTCTGTGAGGCTGTGCCTTTCAGTGAAGGAACATTTTTTTTTCACCTACAGCTCTTGGGATCTGATGGGTTGTGTGTGATCTCTAGCAACCTCTAGTGCTAAATGCCTGTGCTGTAGACTTGCACCCCTTGTTTTTTTGTTTTGGTGGGGGTGAGAATGATTATTTGAAACTTCTAGGAAGAAAATTGAATGGATTGGGGAATGTGTGGTGAATTTCTCAGATTACTTTTCTTCATCTAAACCCCCTTTAGATTTCTGAATGGACTTTAAATTCTGCTGTCTTTATTTTCTGTTTGTAGAAATGCCAGAACTTACTAATTTATCCAAAGCATATTATTTCTTGTTGTTTGTGGGTAGAATATGCGAAAGTTGAATTGGCATCATCGTGTCACTGCTTTTCTTGGCTTAACTCTTTCTGATCCTAAACATGCTGTGGAAGAAGTGCATGTGCCCTAAGTTGCCATTAATGAAGTGTATATTGGAGTATTTTGTAAATATAGATCCAAAAACCATTGTTTATAACAGGTGTCATTTGTGGAATAATGTTTCTATTTAAGTCTGCTGCTGTTAAGGGGAGGGCACCTGGAGGGGGGGTGGGAAAAGCCCCAAAAGTGAAGTTACTATCTTGAAAGAGACAGTTCAAGCATCAGCAAATGAAAAGCCCAGAGAACAAAAGCATTTGACCCAAGGTGTAAGAATAATATTAAATACTGTGGTGTGATCCCTGTCTTAAAGTGTTCTCCTTCAGAAGGCAGTAACAGAAGTGTTGAGCAGCATTGTGCCTCAAGACCAGGCAGCTGGATCTGTGGTTTAGACACTGATTGAGGGCCAGTCAGTCTGGGCAGAGGTAGGAATTCTGTTTCATGAAATGATGGTTTACAGAGTGCTACTTTTACTGCTACCTCTGTTGTCAAGTAGAGGATTTATTTGCTCTTGGACTAGCAGGTAGGTTATTAAATCTGTGGTGTTAAAGCTTTTGTGTAGGGGCAAACTATCTGTGCCTGGCTGGGAAAAACTCCTCTGGTGCTCTCTGCAAAGATGCACTTCGTACATAGAGGTGATACTTTCTGAGAGTCAGATGGCATCCAAGATGTGTTATACAAACAGGCTGTGATCAGCTCAAAGCAGGGAGTGACACCTTTCCTGATGCTAAAAAATACTGATGAAGCTATTCACGCTGTATTGAAAAGACTATGGTTGCAATTGAAGACACCCTCCCACCTCAGGAAAACCTATCAGGGGGTTTTAATTGCTTTTCATTAAGTTTTTAATTTTTTTGTTTTGTTACCAGCTAACCCTCTTTGGTGCTCTGCTGAATGACAGTCAAGTCCTGAAGAAGGTGGGCAATGTCTGACTGGAAGATTAGCCACAATTGCAGGAGTACGGGAAAGAGGAGGTAGCAACAGATTGAGACTGGGTTTGCAAGGGGTGAATCACCACTTGCATAGGTTAGATAGGCACTTGGAAACCCTGTGTGCACGTGGAAATGCGGGTTTGCCTGATTGCTTGTGTGCGTGCCTGGGTAGTGCCCACAGTCCTGTTGACACTCAGGTGCTGTTGCACAAGTGGTCATTTACAGGTGCACTGGGAGAAGGGTGTGTCCTGACAATTAGTTGGCTTTAACTTCTTATTTTTCCTTCACTGAGCAAAAAGCTGTACCTGCTTGGGGTAGGTGAGGAGGGGGAAGGTGTTCTGCTGGGTGAAAACTGTTGTCATTGCTGTAACTAAAGATCCTTTGCTTCAGGGGATGCTTGGGGACTAAGTCCCTGATGTACTGGCAGGTACGTCAGCAAAGTTGCCCAATAGCCTGGTGTACCTGCAGTAGGATTTGGTAAGTGACGGTAGCCCTCATGTAATTTGTTTTTGTTTTTTCAAGGATGCCTAGCAGCTGGCAGTGAAGTCATCACAGTGTTAGTTGAGTGACTGGTTGTAACTCTTGATTAGTGGGGAGGAGTGTGCTTTGCAGAGAAAATAATGAGTGGGTCTTACTGTGGCCACCTCCAGCCCTCGTGTGAAATGCATGGGAGGATTCAGGCACCTCCAGGATTTCACTTTGCTGTGTGACTGCAGAGCCAGTAACAGGCTCAGTTAATCTCAGGTTGTATTTGATGTCAGACTTTGAGACAGAGGTTATATGAGCATTTGCTGACTTGTTTCAGGAATCTTGTTGCTAGTGGCAAAAGCTTGCTTCCTCTCCTGGCATGAACTTGGAGGTACATGCCCTGGGCTCTTTGGGTACTGGGAAAAATCTGTGCCATTTGCTAATGCTATTTGATAATGTCCCTTGCCTTTCTACTCATAGCACACTGCCTTGCTATGATCTGTCTCTGTAAAGAGGAATTTGTTGCAGATGTCCACGTTTGTAAAGGGGGAAGAAAAAGGCAGCTGAATGAAAACAGTCTTTTTGTTCAGAGGGAGGGAAAAGAGAAGTTGAGCTATATGAAAACAAATCTGGCAACCTGCTGAAGGGTTTGCAGGGTAAAAGATGCTCTGTGGTTGCATGCTGGTTGTTTCCAGCCACCTGCCTTGATGTAGTAAATTCTGATCTGTTGCAGCTGCAAATAGCTTGTAACAGCGCCCTGTGCTACCTTGTGCCTTGGCAAAAGTGAGCAGGAATGGTAACACAAGGAGATGAACAGTTACCACTGTGGATTTTAATAGAATTAATCGTGTATTTTACAGGGGACAGAGGAATATAAGTATGGCATTTTTCTATTAAGAACAGTGACTTACTGGTGACATTTTAAAGGGTTTCTAGATAAGGCACAGCATCTCTTCTTGAGGCTTTTGTTTGAACAAGCACGTGCAAATATTGGTAAGCAGCTTCCCAGCTGATGCTATCACTCTTCCTTCCCCACTGCAGTTTTGGTCCTGTCAATTTTCTTATGACCTCTTTGATATTGAACATATGGATTGGCCATGGCACTTAACTGCTTTTTGAAATCTAAATAATACTTGTCAGCCCTGATGCTGGTACAGTGCTTTTCATCTGAGCCCTTTACAAAAAAAAAAAAGCCTGCTAAGCTGCAATTTGGTATTGTGTTTATTGACATGAAAGGTCAATAGATTCTAAAGGAATCCTTCAAACCAAATGATTTCTCCCTGAAGCTATATAAGTGCTATGAATAGAAATCAATACTATCTGGAAGTACTTGAGCTTATTTAGTAATAAATGCCATTCAGAAATCTTGGGGTAGGAGCATTCTCTTCCATATGAACAGTTCATGCTGAGTGCTCATCAGATACCTAAATTACCTTATTTGCTGTTAGTTTGTGGGTGATATCTCTGTTAAAGCTGTGCTCATAATACTTTCTTAAACAGCTCCAGCTGGGAGTTAACTCACATGGCACAATGCAAAAGTCCCTGCAGCTGTCAACTGAACAGGTTTCACTGGAGTTATGTCATCTCTATGCAATGGAGTGTTAATTCTGGGAGGAGCAAACGCTACTTGTGAGATACAAGTGGTTGCTAGGACAGGCCTCAGATAAATCTTTTTGAGTTTGAATGTGACCTTGGGAAAAGGGCTGACTTTATTTTGGGTATCTCTTCTCCTTGATGTGGATGGCTGCTGCTCAAAAACTGAGCTCACCTTCATCCTTGAGCTTCTGGTGCAAGGGAGGCAGGAAGGGTGTGTTTGAGTGGATCTCACGTGCTTGGAGTCAGATGATGGCTCTGGGAAAATGTGATGTGCACTGTGCAAGTCTGCAGCCTAAACGCTGAATTGTTCGAGCTGTTGTGTAACCCACCCGTAATCTGAGTGCTGTGTTGCAGGTTTTTGTTGCATCATTAAACCTTCTCTTTCATTACTGGTTTAGGGCCATTATACAGATCTTCTAATTCATATAATTAAGTGCTGGGCAGCTCCAGTGACATGTTGATTCGAGCAGTGAAGTGACTTAATGTCACTGTTGCATGGCGGGTGCTTGGCAGAGCCGGGCAGCAGCGGGCTGGGATGGAGACAGCTTTTGAAGAAAGGGGGAACCATCACTGCTGTGTGGGTGGAGAGGTGATACCATCCAGATTACAGACTGTGCTGGCAGCCATCTCTAAAGCCTTGGGCAAGTTGTGTCATTTTCTGTCCCTTTGTGTCCCCTCCTAGCATTTCTCTGTTTAACATCCTGGCAGAGGGATTCTTGCTTCATCCATGGGGCTCAGCGCAGAGGGACCTTGGACTTGGCAGGAGCTGCAGTGGGAGACAAGAATGTAGATTTGTTCTTTGTATTTTATACCAAGATACCTCCTTAACATGTAGGACAAAGCCTTGTATTAATGTGTCAGTGCATGTTATATGCTGGTGTTAGGTTTCAGCATGTACATGTTTCCTTCTTTTGTCACAAGGCTTCTAAGTACGGTAAAAATTTCTTTATTTTATTGAGTATTTTTGTAAACTGGGTGGAAATGAAGAAGAAAATCAGTTTTGTACGTGGGGAAAGTCAGATTAAACAAGTAAATTGTGTGGGCTTCATGGCCGGAGCAGGAATGCCTTGCACTGATGGTGAGTTTGATTTCCTTCTGTGGTGATGGAGCTCAATTACCTTATTTAGCTCAATTTTAGATACAGGAACTGAGAAACAGGCCACATTGATTGGGACAGGTTTGAACAATGAAAGCATGGGGATAATTTCATAACCTTGATGTCATGGCCTTGCTTTGAGCAGGATGATGGACCAGACAAGCCTTCAAACTGAAATTTTCACGTCTTGTTTCCAACCACTCTGCCTTCTCTCAGAGTCCATATCCCATTCTGGGGTGACGTGTCATCTTCCCAGGAAATGTCTGGCATGTCCTGTCACAGCCTGCACCCAGTATTTCAATGAAAATAGGCCCATTCTGTTAAGAGGGGAACTGTGGTTAAGTGGCATTTTCTGTGCCTTTGAGGCACTGTGTTGGTCGTCTTGTGTTTGTCATCTTGATGATGGCCATGCTGAAGTCCTTGCCTTCACTGTTTGTGCTTCCTCTCTTTCCTGGTCTTCAGAGAGGGGTTGTGTTTTGGGCTTTGCTTCATTCCAGAAAGAGGCACAACTCATTGATGACTGTAACCTGAATGTCATGGTAGAAGAGAGAGGAAGGAAAAGAACCTGTTGTAGAATTAAAAGAGTTTTTTAAAAAAGATTGTTTTAGAAGTGTCTGAGGGCTTGAGATGTTACTGCAGTTTACTGCCCTTCGCTTTGTTTTTTACCTAGTCAGTCTGATACTGGTTCCCAGTAAGAAGTAGAGTGGTGGTTTTGCCACAGTGGTTCAGTGAAGTGCTAATCCCTTGCACAGATTTTAAACTGTCCACAAGTTCAGTTTTAATATCTCCCACAGCCAGCCAGACGTGATGGTCTTGTGGAAAGTTTGAAGTCCTTATCTCAATCCTGATGTTGTTTAACAGGGTTGTCTGGAAAGAAGCAGTTGCTATTTAGGATGAACATGGTGTGGCAGTCTGCAGTTCAAAGAACAAATTTCAGGACCAAGTTCTGTTTTTATTAGTAAAAACTAATGGGTAACAAAAGTATTATTCTTTCCAGTTTTTCTTTTGTTCGATTTCAAACGCTGAGACCTTGTGTACCTTTGAAGAGCACTTGTGCAGGACCATGCTCTTAGAGGTGAGGGGTTTTTCACTGCTTGCAGAGTCCCATGGCACCTCATCTTCTCCTGGGGAAACAGGTTGCTGTGTGTTAATGCCCAAGAGGTGTCTATGAACCCAGGTTGCTGTCCAGAGGCAAGGGAGAGAGCCATAAAGCATCACTGGTCTCTTTGTTTTGCTGCTTTGTTGTGATTGCTGGTGAAATTAAAAAACAAACTTCAAACTTCTTTCAGTTTTGTGCCGGTCTTCAAGTTCTAGACAGAAAATTTGTATCTGTCCAGGGCTAGAGTGAGCAGAGAACTACTCTTGGTTTGTTACTTCCTTGCTTCCTTTTTACATGGGATTGTTTCTGTTCATATGTTCAAGGTGATACTGTCAAAAGAGTTTGTGATTCAAGAGTTAACTTAGTGTATATGAAGAATATTTGCCTCCCATCTCTTGGCAATCAGGATTGATGGGACTGCAGTTAACATCTTAATATTATTGCTTGCTCTGCAATGTGTACAGACATGTGAAATATGGATGTGTTTTACTTTCTATTGTTTTAAAATTCTTGGCTTTTCTTCATCCAGTATGGCAAGTCAGATGCTGCTCTCTAAACAAAACCCATCATTTACTTCATTGGAATGTTGTGTGTGTCAAAATGTGATGAGCTGCAATCTACCCTCCACTCTTTATGGTACAAATGTAGCTTGATGCATTGGCTAGAGGATCATGCCATTGTCCAAAGCAATGCAGATTTTAGGCTAATAATGTTTTTTTTCCTTCCATTTATATAAGATCATAGAATTATATAGCTTGGAAAAGACCTTTTAAGGTCATCAAATCCAACCATTACCCAGGTCAGCCAAGACCACCACTGAAACATGACCCCAAGTGCCACTTCTACACATCTTTTGAATGCCTCCAGGGATAGTGACTCCACCAATTCCTTGGGCATATGTTCCAGTGCTTGACCAACCTTTGGTGAAGAAATTTTACCTCGTGCAATCTAAGCCCCTCCTGGCACAAATTGAAGCAGTGTCCTCTTGTCCTGTCAATTGTTATGTTGGAGAGGAGGCTGACCCCCACTGGCCCCTCCATCCATCCCAGCAATCCAGACAGTTTTGAACCCAGTAAGCAGCAGAATTATAGACCCATCCAAGCGCTGAGCAACCAGTTTCTCCAGGAGAATGCCGTGAAACAGAGTGTCAAAGGCTTTCCTAAAATCTAGGCAGACATCTGCACCCTTTCCTTCATCTTCTAAACGGGTCAGCTTGTCATAGGAGGAGATCAGGTTAGTCAAGCAGGACCTGCCTTTCCTAAACCCATGCTGGCTGGGTGTGATCCTCTGGTTGTCCAAGGAGTGTGTCCAGATTCCCTTCCCTAAGGAGTTAGGAAATACAGTTCTGACCATCAGCCAAACTTCTGGAAAGTTCTTGTGAGGCAGTTTCTCCTGGGAGATGCAGTAGAAGCAGGAAAAGGATGTCCTATAATAAGAATATCATGGTGTACAAGTATAGGCTGTGTATTCAGAGCAAAGGATTGCAGCAGCACACAGTTGTACACCCAGCAATTTGGGAGATGAGGAGGAGAAGCAATGTTTTCCTTGACAGCATTTGATATGAAATTGTGAGGAGGTTTTATAGCAGGCAACAGCCAAAACTTAGAAAAACCCCATAGGTTTGTTTGGGTGCTGGGGACTGGCTGTGCTTGGATGTCTTGTCTCTGAAAAGGTTCCAGCTGTATCAAATAATCCCAAATAATCAGCTGTCCATCTCCTAGATCATTAGCGCCCTCATCTTGGTGCTGCTTTGTGAATTTCTTGAAAGCTTTGCAATGGCAATTACAACCAGATGGTGAGAACTCCTTGGGCATGTCAAAGTGCTCAGATGGCAGAGCAACAAAACATGGAACACTTCTGAGAAAAATAAAATAGGTTTGGGTTCAGGGAAAAAAGAGCAAATTTAAGGAATGGTTTCCTCTGTGCCAGGCACTGGGGAGTTTTTGGGAAGGGTGGGAGTTTCTTGAGGAGGAATCAGCAAAGTAACTGAAAACACTGGGGTCCACTTGTTGGGACTCTATCAAGCATATTTAAGAGTCTCAACTGATTCCTCTCAAATAGATTATCAACACAGAATAATTTCTTTTTTCTCTGTGTTATTCACTGCTGTTCATTTTATTTAGAAATGTAACAAGAGTACCTTTTGATGCTTTACTTCTCTGCCTCTTAAAGATGTATCAGATGCAGATCACCTCTAAGCTATTGGGCTTTTTTGGTAAAATGGCTGATCTCTTACTGCAATTGCATATATAATCCACAGGATCAGTTAATGTTGTCTTTTTAAAATTGTAAATAGCTGTAACACTGTCCTTAAATTTTCTTTTCCTCTCGCTTTATAAAGAGTGTTTCAGTAATTCATCAGGGGCCTGGATAATTTCTGCTTCAGCTGTCTCAGTGTGTAGGGAGCAATACTAAAAACAGTCTGCTATCAAATAATTGTGTCCTAACAAAAGAGATGGGGTTTCCCCCTATTTTTATTAAATTCAAGCAAAATAGTTTATGTAAAGGCAGGTGTCAAAAGTACTCTCCTTTACATTCTCATTTACTTTAGTGAGCACTCTGGGATATCATGACTATAGGCCATTTTAGGCAGAAATTATCCAGAGTTACAGGTTGTTTGGAATATTGGCATAGCTGTGTAGAAACCAAATTGCTTTTTATAAAGCTACTGTATGTCATCATTTTTTGTGATAATATTGAGTAGTTTTTCATTTGTAAAGCAGTATGAGCTCACCCGTTAAACATAATTTTTAAATCCATCTTTTTAAGATTCAGAAAACAGGAGCTATGTCAGTGTTCATCAACACTTGGTAATGATTTCCCAGTAAAGGAGGAGGAGGAGAAGAAATCCCCATGAGGAAGTCCTTCTGAAATGGGTGTGCTTAGGCATGCAGGAGTTGTCCCATAACAATTTCATGGGAAGCAGAAATCAGTTCTTTGGGGAATTGGTACTTTGATGTGTACAACCTTACTGATTAATACAGGCTCTTTATATATATAGCTAAAATATATAAGACTTATATACTTGCTTCTTGTAGCAATCTAAAAACTCCCACAGAATAAAACCAGACAAAAAACAGTGAGGAAGAATTTTATGATCTATGTTAGTTTTTCATTGCTAGGCCAATTTATTTTCTCCAGTTGCTAATACTTTCCAGGTCCTGAGCATCCAAGTGAGCTTTCCATGAACACACCCTCATTCCTTAGTGGAGATGAGGAAAAACCTGCAGTGATTCACAGCATGCTCACTATCTACCCTGGCAATGTTAGCCATACCCACAGTCCTTGTTGGTTCAAAGGGATAGCAAGCAAACTCTGCTTTCTCTGCCAAAATATATAAATAGAGTAATAAAAGCCAAGTTATCAGTGTCTCATAAACGAGTGAAACCACTGTATTGTTATTGTATGTGCCTTGGAAAGAGCTGTTCCTTGGAGATCAACACAGGATGGCAAATGGTTAATCATTGCTGTATCAAACAGTAACCTCCTTCTAAATTGAGGTCCTGAAAATAACACTACAAAAATGCCAGAGGAAAGTTCCAGTCTGCTTGTTTGTGACTGCGAGGGTGCTTTTTACTGGTTAATGAATCCAAAGAGTGTTTGTACGCTCTTAACTGGGATTTAAGAGTTCAGGTAATTCCACTTTCAGCTCCAGTAGCTTGGCATAAGAATGTAATTCAGAAGTGTGTGACATGGCAATGAAGGAATTCATGCACTATCCTCATATTTTAAAAGCATAAATTTTTTTTTCTGTTTTTCCTCTTAGGTCTATATCTAAATAAACATATTTGTAGTGAAACTCAGTACCCTGTAGTGCCTTACAAAATACTCTCCCTATTTCTCAGCGGAATGGATGAAAGAGACTTTTAGCTGTTAATATTAAGAAAACATTGTGTAAAACTGACATTGAGGTATTCAGGTTCTTGATGCAGTTCTTGTGTAGATGGAGTGAGATTTGTTGCGCAGTGCCTCACCTTGCAGTCCTTTTCATTCCCCAGCTTATTCACACAGTACAATTGATTTCCCAGCTGGTAACTAGTTTTGCCATTGTTACTTCTGTGTTTGTAATTGCACTTTGAGGTTGGCAGGTTGGCTCAGGCTGTGAGATTCCCAGATTATGGATGTTTTCCCAACAGGGAGAGTGCAAAGGCAGAGTCTCGCAGAGTCTCTCTCTGGTAGAACAGGAGGAGGCAGTTGGTGTGTTGTGCTTGTCTTCGGTGGTGTATTGTGTGTAGCCACAACTTTCCTGGTGTGGTAACCAAATGATGGTCTGAGATACCCTGATAACTTTGATTTAGCTGATAAAATCTCCCACACTGCATTTAATCAACTATAGCCCAACCTTGGCTTTTTCACTTTTTGACGTTTGATTCAATTTAACTGCTCTTTCTAGGTGTGCTTTGGAGACCATCCCTATGGATGAATCTACTGAGTAAATTTTGCCCCAGAGCAGGAAATCAGCCTGCGAAAAAGTGCAGGCAACCCAGAAGGGTTTGGCAGAGACGTCCTGGTAGCTTTGGGCTTCATCTGCTGGTCACCATCTGCCACCATCTACCTTTGTTCTTGTTAGAACACCTTGGTAGAAGGGAGTCCACAAAGAGTTTGATGAAGTCTGTCTGGGAGAGGCTGTGTTGATGGATTCAAAGGACTTAAGGCCAGCTTAGTTGTTTGGGATACTGTGATGGACAGCAGATCAGCAGTTTTGGGGATAAACCAGATAGCAGGACAGCAGCAAATACAACTCAGCACGCAGTTATTCTTAGGTGGTGCCAGATGCCCACGTGTGTCTATAAATAGCTCTGTCCATAATGTGGCCATTGTCCCATGTGTGCCTGTGGAACCACTTGGGACTGCTGCAGGAAGCAACACATGCCTCCCACATGGCTAAGATGGGAGAGGATGGTTTCCATCCCCCTTGGTGAAGATGTTGTAGTGCCACTTTGGGTGTTGGGACTGCTCTCAGCCATGCTGTCCCTTGCACCTGGTGACTCCTTCTTCTTCTTCCCCCTTACAGGAGCTGATTGCTGTGACCTTCCCTGCTTCTCCCTGCTCGGTGTGGGAACGACCTGAAGAACATCTTGGAGCCACCTGTACTGCTTCATGCAGTTAAAGTAAGGTTAAATGTTTTGGCAGCTCTTTCAGGTATACACTAAGATTGAGATGAGGGGTTTGGGAGAACGGGTTTGTACATTGTAATGCCATTTTTCAAGCTTAGCCTTGACAGGAGGATGCTGATATCAAAGCAATTACAATGATATAAACAAAATCAACAAGTTATTTTGCCATAAAATACACTTTCCTTGTGGTGGAAGTCGAAAAGGGATATGTGGTGTTGCCTCCTGTATCAACCAGATGCCATGGTATAAAATAACACTTAACACTTAAAACATCAGCTGTTTTTCCCTAATATTTTAAGATGCAGCTTTCACGTCCCTGGGGCAGGCATATGGTGAGAGCCCCAGGATTTCCACGGGAGCCGGCCGGGATCAGAGCTGCGGTGCCTCCCGGTCGGCACAACGGCTGCCGGTCTGTCTGCCCCGGAGCAGTCGTCTCGTTGAGGCTTCTGGGTTTGTTGTTCAGCTAACACCAGCTTCTTGGTGTGGTGAACCAGATCACGGGCTGGATCTGACCTAAAAGCGAGTATATGGTTATTGCAATACTGACAGGAGCTGTTTTGACTCATGGAGTTCCACCCTTTCTTTCCAAAAAGGCTTGAATGTGTAAAAACTATTAGCCTGAAGCAAAGAAACTGCCAGAGTCTTGCCTGGGAATGGGTGCTTGCCATGTGTGAGCTCTGTCGAGGGAGGGAGGGAGGAAAACAGCGGCAAGCTGCCTCCTTTCTCCTCTCATTGTCCCTAACCTGTTTACCTTCTGCAGTGCCTCATATTTTCCATGGTCTTGCCTACAAGACCAGTGCTTTAACGAGACTGAGTCCAAATTGTTTGGTGTTACTGAGCTCTGGCAACAGCTGGGTGGATTAATCATAAACTGTTGTTACTTGTAGAGAGACAAGTATGTATCGTAATTATTTGGGTTTTCCTTTTTTCAGTGGGCTTGAGCAGTGGAACTATACCTATTTTCAGACCTTGAGAAAGAAATGAAGTCCTTGGCTTGATTATGAATGGAACCTGCTTTATCAGGAATGAATAAGTGGCTTGCTGAGAGCTGTCCTCCAAATTAATCATGTTTTAGGGGAGGAATGCACGACAGCAGCTGCAGAGAAGCAATTTGTGGCTTGATTTGTCGTAGTATTTCTTAACTTTCTGCTAATTTGGGGAGCGTGGTGAGTTGCAGCAAGCAATGCTCACTGCTGAGGAAGATTCCAGACCCTTTCTGGGGGTGACCAAGGGGAATGACTTTTTGCACTCAGCTGCACTCAGCTGCAGCAGTAAAATCTCTGGGGAGGCCCAGCACAGGCAACAAGAGCTTCTCACCTGAAGTCCTGCCTGGGAACCAGCCTCTGCCTCATGTCTGATTTCTGGGTGTGCCTCCTCTGAAGGATCTGGGAAAAAAAGAAGGGCTAATTTGGAGTTCATGAGCAGCCTTCTCATACCCTTTCCTTTTTCTACCTGCTGGTCTAGTATTTCCATAATTGTGCTTATAATGACAATCTTTTCATTTCATTCATAAAGTGGTTACTGCTTAATGAACTTCATGTTAATGAGCTCTGTAACATTTTAAATACTGCATAACTTGTAAAAAAGAAAAAAGCCATCAGCAATGAAGGGACGGATTTCCACTCCCCGAGCTTAATCCTGTGTTATAACATAATTGTGGAGAGTTGCCTGGCTGGGAACAGCTGCACAGCGTGGGCTCTCGCTTCTGCAGAGCTCCTTGTCCCTGAGCTGGGGTAATAAATGATTTACTGGGGAGGCTGGGACCTGTGGGCACTTAACCCATTCATTTCCTGAGGGACCAGCCTGAAAGGTCACTTTGTAAAGGCAGTGGAAAGAAACAATTTTAGGTGTCTGCAAAATCTGTGGTTTTGCATATGAGTGTGCTGCAGAAAGGCTCAGGTGCAGAAGGTGGGGTAGTGGAACTGGGTACAAACTGTGCTTACTTGAATTTACATTATTTGATGCTTTATTTAAAAATGGGGCTTGAATGAGTGTTCTCTCTTTTCTGGGTTAGGGATGTAATATTTTGTTGCTTGGAGTTTTATTTCCTGTGGGATATTCCCAGTCAATACAGTGTCCTGGGAACAGAGCTCTCATTTGCCTTGCAGGGAATGCCACACCAAGTGACTCCATCATTGCAGTTGCTAAGAGAATGATGTGCATTTTTGAGCCTGTTGTGCCTCAGAAAGGATGGTTTTTGCTCAGCAAAACGAGCATATTCTTTCACTGCCTAAAGTATATCTTTAGAGAAGAACATTTTCCCATAGTTTTTTGAGTTGAAAGAAGAGTAGCAATTATGAAGAAACAATTTGTAATTCTGCAGTGTCAGATGTGGTCATGCTGGGCCACAGGGAGAGAGGTTAGCACAGGTACTCCTGTAGGAAACCTGAAGTTTCTGATGAAATTTTCCTCTTCTGGAGCAAAGTGTCAGCCAGGCTTTTCCTGAGTAAGTCTTCAGTGCCTGAGGCCACAGTGGCGGCATTTGCAAAATGGCACCTAAAGGGAAAAGTGAGCTTGATGTATTCTTCAGAGAAGAAAAGCACATTAAAATGTTGGGCACTGAAGCTTCTTAGACCAAAATGCAAGTGGAAACATGTCTTACATCTTGGTCTTGATTCCATTTTTTTTCCAACACAACCTGTGGCTAGAACTCTGCTGTGGAGAGTTAAAGTTGGTGCATACCTTTATTAAAATATGCATGGTAACTACCTGGTTTGTAAATGCTAGGAAATATTTAATATTTGTCAACATTGAAGTGTGTGTGGTGTTTTGGGCATCATGGATTGTTTTCTATGCAAGCCTGTGTTTTTGGGAACGCTGTACAAGTGCTGTGGTTTGGGAAGCACAGGGAGAAGCAAAGCCTTACTGCTCAGCTCTAGGGCTTGGGGATGTCGTTTCTTTTATTGAAACCATCATTGCTCAGCATAGTTCCTAAAACAGCACAGCATTGAGAGTCAGAGAATAGTGAAGTGGAGAAGGTTTTAGGACATGTGCTATAGTCAAGAAGTATAGTAATCAATAGTCAGAGGCTTGCTCTCTCCCTCTCCATTCTTCACCTCATCGCATACAATGCACCTCTGTTTTCAAAGATAACCAGTAACTTGCATGATGCTTCAACTGGCCAGTTTGATACCTGGGGATTTTCAGTGAGTTCCTGGTTCAACCCCCAGAGCCAAGAATCACCCTTACAAACATGAGCTGGTTGTCACTGAGAGCTTCCCCACAGTTTACTGCCAAAGCTTATATTCAAACAACAAAATGTATAGGAAGGTATAGACTGGATTTTGCTCATTTGAGGAGGCAGCTAGAATGTCTGCTAAGGATTTCTGGAAGTTAATATTTGAGCCTGAGATAAAAGTCTCATGCATACATGAAACAGCTGCCCCAGAACCTGTTGGAGGACTTAATTTGAGTATAAACATATGTGTGCTTTTGCGTACATGCTGCTCTTTAATTCAAGTCGACTGTTAGGTTTTAACTTTATTAGGATGTAGCTACTTGAACTGAAGATGTGGCCTGTGATTTTTATTTTATTATAGAAGCATGATGCCTCCTTTTGAAATGTTGTTTGGATTTTACAAATTGGTATCTTAAGTACTGTTTGTCTTTAGTAATGTGTTAGAGGAAAAAATTTACAAGTGAGGGCAGGGTTATATCGGATTACAAGTGAATTGCTTGACAGTATGTGTGTACTGTAAAATGGGAAATTAATCACCCTGTGTTGATGACCCATGGACATTTACAAAAGGCTGGTCTTTCTGTAGCACAAATAGATTCCGGAAACAGGAAAGAGGCTTATGACAAGAGGATGAGATCAGTTTGTATAATTAGAGCTGGCTAATAATCCTTTTTTACTCTCTGTTTTTCCAACTTTTACAATATCTTTCTTTATTTGCAAATTGGGCATATGAACTGTAAAGAGAGAGCTGCTGTGATTTGAGTTTTGTAGGTTTGCTTTTTGTACCTACTAATAGGTGTAGGGATGGAGCAGGGAAACACATTTGAGAGGGAACTCTGTATTCCCCTACATGGGGAAAGCACTGCTTTTGTTAATCCAATGCTGCTTCATATCTTTACAGGCTTTGGGCAGGAATTAGGTAATCCAGGTGATGATTTGTTTTGACAGTTATGAGATTGAAATGGTCCAAAAGAAGAAACTTAATGTTGAGACTAAAAGTGTTTGGCTAGGTATTGGTCTCTGGAGTAAGACAGGCCTGGCAAAGCTGAGTTAGGGACTTATAGCATTGATAAGCTTATTCTTTTGTGTGTATCTGCTTGCCTGTATCTTAGCTTTGTGTTACACTTCATTATTTTGGGAAGGGTAATGGGAAAGGTGAGGCAAGTGATGTGACCAGGGGGTGGGTGCAGCCTAGCTCCCAGCCCAGGAACAGTGTGGTGCCAGTTCCTGCTGCCAGGAAGCTGAGCTACATTAAGCAAAGCGAGTTAATCTATATCCAGGGCATTTTATTAAATCATCAGTCAATTAAATTGGTGTTAGCTTGTGTTGCAGTGAAGCTCCAGCCCCTCTGCAAGTGGCTCAGCTCTGCAACTCCCCCCCTGCTGCTTGGTGGGCTCTTGTACATGCAGGCCACTGTACTGTGGTTCCCAGCACTATAAAGAAAAAAATCCTGCAGATTTTAGGCAGATTTTGTAATTAAATATACTCTTTAAATTCTTTTTTCTAAACTTTTGTGGAGTTTTTCCTTTTTGTGAAAGGAGTCAGTGTGTGTCTGGTTTTCCTGAGGTGGTTAGCTCCATGCTTTAGGAGGAGAGATGGTAGAACCAGACCAACACAAAGTATCTTTTAAACCTCCTTTTCATCCCTTGTACCCAATAGAAACTCCTGTTTTGTCTGTAGTTGAATGGCAGCATATGTTTTTGTTTGCAGATAGGACACAGCTGGAAAGCAGTATCACCTGTGGAAATGCTGCTGAGGATGTATTTTTATTCCTAAGCAATCCATTTAGTGAGAAAACATCATGCTCAGCAAACTACATAAATTCACATGATTGTACACAAATATCTGGAGGTTTTTTTACTTCTAGGCTCAGCACAATGCTGCAGTGTGCTGGCAACTTGTTTGCTGCTGCATGTTTGAAATGTGGTTTCTTGTTTCCTCACCTCCTGTCCTTTCCAGGGTCAATGGCTTTTGCTGGTGGTATCACTTTCTTGTGTGTCTGCTAAATAAATTTGGGATGGGTTACGTCTCCTAATGCCTCCAGCATCCCATTTCTGACCAGATATACAAAATCCTGCATTATTAGAGCTACGGGGAAAGTTGTTCTGCATTTGGTGTTCTGATGTTTTCTTAGGGTTTATTTTAGTCACTGCAGTTGCAGCTACTCTATTTATACAAATTTCTCCATGCACATTCGTGAAGAACTGAACTATGAGTTTATTTTTCCTGTCAAAGCTGTTTGTAGGTTTTGTCTTGTTTTTTTTCAGTCTCCTTTCACATGGGTTTTAAGGACAGGGCAGTAGTACACTGATTACACTGATTAGAAAGCTCATTCATTTTATGAATGGTGAATTCTGGTCTTCAGTGTTGAATGAAACTCGTGTGTGAACAAACCCATGTCTTGCCTAATGCCACAAGGTGAGAGTAACTTACTGCAGGTCTCAATTTTGCAGGAATATACCCAGGAAAAAGACAACACAAGAAAATCTAAGTAATGAAACCAACATTAGGTCATTGTTTCTTTCCATTTTCAGAGTTTTTGCTACAGGTGGAAAGAAAAAAAAACACCAAAAACCCAACAAAACAGAACACAAACCCCCAAACTAAACGAAAAATAGCATTTTTTCAAATAATTGTGTTACAACAAAAAAGTGAGGAGATTGATGATGAGTAATACAACACAATAAAGGTCATATACCATTCAGAAGAAAATGAGAATATTCCATCTTAGCAATTCCCCTGACACTAGGACAGAACAATAAACTTGTGAAAGACATTGCTATTTTAGTTTTCTTTGCATGAAATCATGGCTCCAGCAGGAATTCCTCTGTATATGGGCAGTTGGTCTCCTCTCTACTCCCCTCACTTACCACTTCCCCATCTTTATTTATCTTGTATAGTTTAGAGCAGCAACTCTGTAGGGCCTGAAACCCAATCCTCTTGATATTTCCAAGTACTTCATAAATTAACATTTTGTACAACCAGAGTGTGGAGGAGTGCCCTTGAGGACACGGTGCTTTGTTGAATGAGAAGTGATGTGGTTTTGGAATCTTGGTTATATTTTTGTAGTGCAGCCATATAGAAGGAAGTGATGCAGCTCAGCAAGGGAGGTTAATGTGTGCTCCCAGGAAATCCTGGGATTTTTTTAAACTCTTTTACAACTTCTGGGATATTTGCCTAAAGGGTTGCCTCTAAGGCAGGTTGCCCTACTGTGGGTTATTGGTGCCCCTGTTAAAAGAAATATATAAAAGAATTTATATTTGTCTTGTTTTCTTGCAGATAACCAGCATCAATAGTGCTTTGCTAATTTCTATAGGATGTATGGAATTTGGACTACCTGGTGAAGTCTTCCTTGAAATGAAAGTTTAGTCTCTTCAAACCGATGTTACAGGATAATTCTGTAAAAAGTAAATTCTGTTGCATTAAAAAAAAAAAAAAAAAAAAAAGTAAATCCTCCTTTGGCTTTCATCCCAGCGATGCTGTGATACTTACAGCTGGAAAGCCATCCTGCTTTCTCTGCATTTCTGTTTATCTGCTGGAATCCATGCCATCTGTAACCATCCAATTCTTCATGTGTTTTTTGGCTGTTCTTTCTTGCCTGCAACCACAAGCTCTTTATGCCTAAGATTGGATTGGGTTTTCTTCAGGGTTTGGTTTTTTCCTTTGGTACAGCTGAGAGTGCATGGGTAAAGCTTTGCAAATAAGGATCAGTGTTTCTAAAAATCAAATGTTAAAATGAGAAATGAAAAGGTCAAGTGCTGAGATTCAGATAAAGTTCAGCAAAGCTTAAACTTGAAGTACATGTCTAACTGAAGTTTACTTAAAATACCTAAAAACTGAACTTGAAAAGCTTGAAAAACCTCAAACACTTACAATTGAAGTTTATTTAGTGCATGAGGGAGAGGGAAAGGAGTAGGTAGGCTTTTCCAGCTGTACCACATGGATTAAATACCCCTTGTCCTCCTGGTTGTTGTAGGTCTGCTCAGTTGTTGGAAGCAAGAGTAGTTGTCTTTGTTTTTGCCCATCCTGTAGCTCTTCTTTCTGATTAAAAAAAATTCATTAATGGACAGCTCTTGAGAGTGGCACTGTATTTTCTTTCTTACATATGCTTCATATGGAGCCAGGCAGGCAGGAGTGGATGCTGGGGAGCTCACAAAACCTGGGCAGTGAAACCAGCATTTGATGTAAGTCCACTGTCAAAAAGAGCAATCCTGACCAGGGTGTGATGGGAAAATGGAAAAGGCATTTTGGCATTCCTGCCTACATGGTGTTCAGAGCCCTCCAGCCCTCCAGATTGTAGGTGGGATGGGTTGGCCTGGAGGAGCATTGACCTCCCTGCCAGATTTATCCTCGTGGTACCACACTTTGCTTGCAGTGCTAGAAGAAATAAGCCACCTAATGATGGCCAAATTGAGTGGTAGCTGGGAGCAGGGGATAGAGAGGGTTTATTGCTTTGGCACAAGGGGTTTGTATCCCTTCCTGCTGCCTGTGCTTATTTGTAAACTCTTCAGGGCAGAAACTTGGTTTGCATTGACATTTTTACAGCATGTAACCAATGGGTCCCTAATTCTGGATGAGGTTTTGGGAACCACAGTAAAGCAAATAAATGTTGTTTTTTTTCCCTTTCTTTCCCTGACATATATTACCATACCTGGAGAAAAGAAGAGCAGTCATTTGTCCCCTTCCATGAAATTTTGTGTGAAATAACACAGCCATTCTCTAGAAGAGACAGTAATAAAACTCACTGTATTAATTCTTCAGTGCTTAACTGAACAGAAAAGTATTTGTCCCATTTTGAGAAGGCTCCAGTAGCTTTCTATTTTACTGACACCTGCAGAATTTTATAACATCTAAAACCACTGTTGCTTTGAAGAGACTGAACCTGGATTTTCATTTAATGTCCTACTTTCCAATTTGCAAATGCATGGGATTTCACTGTGTTATCCTAAGGTGGAAAACCTAATATAGTTCTAGAAACCTTTACAATATAATTGTCTGGATGTATATGGAGCTTGTGATAAACCTCCCAGCCACTGAAATTCAAAAGATTTAGCTATTTGTGAGAAATACCATTAATGTTTTAAGTACAGGCAGCTGCCTGTACAGAATCTGTGGGCTGCCATGAGGGTGCTAGGCAGGAGCTGGGCAAGGGAGGTGGGATTTATATTTACCTGTTCTTGTTAGTTTGCCTTTTGAGGCAGTTCATGTGCAGTCCAGATCCTGATCTCAAAATAGGGTCAGTTGTTCTCACTGCATTCTTCTATATCTGGTACAGCAAGTTCTTCCTGCTCAAAAAGATAGAAATGGATTTCTGGGGCTCAGAGCAGGCATTGGCTGGAAGGATGTGCTCCTCTAATAATAGGAGAAAACAAAGTTTAGCTCTTTAGCTTTCTTTCCCTTGGGTTTTTGGGGTTTTTTTCCCTCATTTTTACACTTGAAGTAGTCCAGCTTACTGACTGTACTAGGATCCCTATGTATCTTGGCTTGTTATGACCAGTATGATCTGCCTTTTGTTTTTCCTCTTCTTAATGGATTAAAGGTTTTTAAAGTTTTTCAGAGGCTGCTCCCTGCCTGTCCATTGATTGGAGAAATTCACTTGTCTAGAAACCTAAATTTAGTCCTTTGCTGACGCAGAGTAGTCATTCAGGCTTATCTGTCACTCAGTTTTTCTCCTATGTTTTTGCCAAAGAACTTCCTAACAAGATAAAATATCTTCCAAACCTGCCTGGCTCCTTGCAAACTAAGTTTGTATCCTAAGAAAAATTGGAATGACATGTGCATTATGAACCAAGGAATCACTTTAAGTCACTGATGTAAGGACCAACTAGTAAGATAAGAGGGGGAAAAAAATCTTCCTGCAGGAAGTATTCCCATGATTTTTTGACAAGACCCAGTGTTCAGCAGTGTCACCTTACTTCACTGCTGCTACTGTGCACTTCTCTTGCAAAAAAAAAAAAAAAAGCCCAACAAAAACTGTCACGAGTTTGAATTCACAGGGAATTAGTCTATAGGAATGAGAAATTCTAAAAATCCATATGTGAAGTGAGCTTGAGACCTTGGGATTTTTTTCAAGCATAGTTTGATTTCTATAAAATACAATAAAAGCTCTTGTCTAGGTAATGTTTTTATGATCCTGTTTAGGATACCCAGGTTCAGAACAGGAGAGAGAGGCTCAGGTAGGTCATGAGGGAGATTGGCAGGGTTTGTGATTTTTTTGGTTTTGTTTCTTTTTGATTTTGAGCCCTCAGTTGGACTGGAACTGCCAGGGGCATATTGTAGGGCACAAGTGAAGATTGTTTGCAGAGCTGTTCTTGGAGGTCACCTGCCCAAATGGCAGCTAGTGCTACTAATCCCCTCTTTTCCTGAGTAAGTTTTTTAGAGCTGAAAATACAGTGAAAACTATCAGGTACAACCATTTTGGGGTGTTCTTGCTGTACGAAGGGGAAGCTCAAGGCTGAAAATAGGTATGAATTGGATTAAAACTCTTGCAAAATACTTGTCCATCCACTGGCTGCCTCAGAGGACCTTTTGCAGAGGGGCTGTTTTGATGCACAAGTTTGGCAGCTCTCTCTGGTGTTTTAAAGCAACTGGCAGAAAAACATGTTATAAAATAAAGAGAGCGTGTGAGGGAGCAAGGCTAGCTGGAACCAGCTAAGAGAACTTAGGCTGTGGTTTAATTTCTGTCTCACTAAAGGCAAACTGTGGGATTTGGAAAGGAGTAAAGTATGAATAAGATCCTGCATTTTTTGTATGAAAAGCAGAGTGGTATTTCATCTATTTTAAAAAGGGCTTGAAATATTTGCAGAGCATTACCAGTTCTGCAGACATGAGTAACAGCAGAAATTCCATTTTTAATTGTTTTGCATTCCTTCATTTTAGGATCCTGGATCTCTTAATACACCCATTAAATGAGAACTTGGAGCTTTTGTTTAGAGTGAATATTTTCTGCTGGAATGGAAGAATGCAAGAGAAATTCTGGTTCAACTGATTCAAAGCTTAATATAAGAAACTTTCACTAGGTTATAGAGAAAGTCCAGGAACAAACCTGAAAGAGGATTCTTGACTAAAATAGCTTTTGCAGGATAAGTAATGGTAGATTTTGATTATGAGAAATGCTAATGCAGAATCGTGAGCATCATATATTCTGGAAGTTTTTTCCTTCAGAGTATTTTTGAAAATTAATTTTCTGTGTAGTTTTGAATTTTTTTTTTTAACAAATAATGCAGTGAAAGGGGTAAAAAAGGACACCAAATTACCTTGGATTTCTTGAGCAGCAGAGAGAACTACAAATACTCATAAATGAGTTTTCATGGGGGAATGGGGGAATTGGTGAAAGGATTTCAATTAAGGATTGTCATAAGAAGCAGATAGGAAGAGAGGATTGCTAGGAGGAAAGATGAACTGAAATGGACATGAAGGGGAAAAGAAAAAGTGCTTATTGGAAAAAAGAATGTGCGACTGCTAAAGCAACTTATAGAGAAGTACCTACAATTTTATGAAAAATAGCTTAAACTTGCTTTTTCTTTTTTGTTTCAGTGTTCTGAGGTCATGAAACTTAATCCACAGCAAGCTCCATTGTATGTGAGTACCAATTAAAACACTTTTTTTCCTCTCCTTTTCACACAAAACACTTCCCATCAGCTTTTTGGAGATGCTGCTTGTTTTCTCTTTGCTCCCTAAGGAGTTTATTTATATTCATTCAGTTGCAAATGGTAACTCAGGTCAGTGTAAGGCTCTCAGGTAAGTCACAGAGCTCCTCTGGCTTCCAGCAGCCTGTTTTAGGTAGGTTTTGAGGCGTGTGATGCTGTCTCTGTGCAGGTATCCCCCACTTCTCTTTTCCCTTCCCAAAGTGTGCTGGAGTGCGTGGCTGTGCTCGTGTGACTTGCTGTGTCGAGAGGTGGTGAGAAGAAATTGCTGGTGTTGAAAACAAGGCATCCCAGTGTGCAGGGCTTGCCCATTGTGATCAATATTTTGCTGTTTGGAGTTTTCAACGTGGCAGGGAGGACCTGGAGGCAGCGAAGGGCTGGGCTGCAGCAGGGTATGGTTTACGTCAGCCTCTCGGAGCTCATAACCTCCATGGCTCAGTTAATAAGGAACAAGCTTCCCCTGGCTCTTGAATAGCGGCTTTGTTGGAGAACATGGGGACTGTCAAATTAGACCTGGATGTGCGGGGGTGTGTGAGTGTGTGTTAGGTCTGTGCCAAAGCTGCCAGCCAGCTCTGTAACTGTTGGCTTTCCACATTGCCTTGCCATGCTCCGAGCAGGCTGAGCTGCTGGAGCTCATGGCCCTGCCCACAGACCTCACCAGCCAGGGCAGAGCTGGATGTGAGGATGGAAAATTTGAAGGGAAAATTGCTTGCAAATGTGGCTTTTAAGGGGAAAGAAGGAGAAGCAATCAGGAGTGGTGATAGACCTGTATCTTGGAGAGTGTTGTGTGTTGTGAATAATGGATCATACTGACCTTTAATACCATGGAGGCTCTAAATTTTGCCCACCTTTAATTACCAACTAGAAGTTTGCATTGAAATTTATCCTTTCCCACTGTCCTAAGTCTGTGCTTGAAACAGAATTAAAATACTACGTACTACTGATTTTGTAAGAGTGGCTTTCCAGGAGTACACCTGAATTTTATCCTGAATTTTGAAACTAAATGTTGCCTGAATTTTGTTAAATCTCAAATCTACTGAATTTACCTTGACTTTGAAGAAATTTCCTTTAAACTTAGGACACATTAAGAGAGAATAGGACTTATGTGCAAATATATGATGAAGTTGCTACAATAGAAACACATGAATTGTGTAATGCAGAATATGTCATTTGAACAGCATATGACTTTGCTAATCTGGAGGCTTTGTTTTCTCAGGCTTATCTACTGAATTAGTTTATTTTCCCACTGTTTTGTGTGGGGTTGTAATACTGAAGTGGTACACTAAGAAGTTCTCATCCCCATGTGACAGAGAACTGAGCTGAGGTCAAATGTAGCCTGGTGTAAAATAATGATTATATGGCACTTGGTATAGTATTTCTTTGCAATGCAAATAAGTTACATTATTAATACATCAGTGACTCCCTTTTCTCTCCTCCTCCCCTGACCGGGTGTATACACAAATCAGCTCCCTTTCAAAACAAGCAAATTTATTGGCAGCTTAAGATAATTTGAAAGGTCAAGATTTAGTCTTTCTGTTTTCTCTCAGTATAAATGTTTTGTACATTATAAGAACAGTTTTGTTTTGGGGTGTTGCTAATTGATGGTTCCTCTGAGAGTTGTTAGGTGCCAGCAGAACACAAAAAAAAGGGGATCTTCCTGGTATTTCTGTTTTTCTAAAGGCGGACACTGGCTGTTTGGAGGCAGGTAACAAACCTCACCACATTCCTTCTTCAGAGTGATGGCAACTCCATTTTTCACATACAGGCTCCTAGATCTTGTTTTCAAATTACTGACAACAGTATCCTGTTAATTCCTCCATAAGGAATTTTGTCTCTGTAAATGAGTGGAAATAACAGGTGATACTGACATGTCAGAGGATTTCCCTGTCTTAGTCTACTTTCAGGAAAATATGCTTCTCCCACACTTGACCCTTTTGGTTTTGACACGTTTGCATCCTTTACACTCTTCCTTTTTTAAGCTACTATCTTACATTAAGGATTATAAAATTTTGTTTATTATTTTACTGAATCTGCCATGAGTTTCATCCTGAAAGATCCATTAGATAGTTTTTTTCATCAGCAGAATTACTTAGATCCCTTTAGGAGGAGAAAGTAAAAAAATATCTTTCCAGTTCAGTTCCTGGAAGCCAATTAGAGAGGTAGAGAATATTTTATCCCATGTGATAATTACCAGCTTGCCCAGATTTCATAATTCATAATTAAGAGAAGGGGTTTGGGAACCTGAGGTGCCCAGTGTACTTGGTGACAAAGTTTTTTGGGTGATGGAAAGGATGGTATTTCCACATACACACCGATAGAGGGATAGAGATTCTTGTGTTACTCAAATCAGTGTGTATAAAAGAAAAGAAGACCACCTGCTATATCCTTCTTGGTACTTTCTTTTGGCTGCTTGAACTTTACCTCTTCTGTAAAAATCATTTGTCCTGCCTCTGCAGAGCTTGTGACCACTGAGAGGTCACGGCCTGTAATGATGAGGCTACTGGCCCTTGTAAGTGTGAAGATTAAGAAATAAGGTGGAAAACACATCCTGTAATAATGAGTGTGGTGTTTTTGTGATTCAGTGTCTCGTTTAAGCCTTGTCTGATTGTTTTCTTGTTGATGAGATTGCCAGGAACTGGAGCTCAGCCTTGCTGCAGGTTTGGGCTGGTAGAGCTGCTCAGCCTTTGCTCTGCCAACAGCTGCTGTCCCCCAGGAGCCAGGACCCTAGGAGCATGGTGTGTGTCACCCAGAGCTGTTGTTACCTCCACTAACGAGCTGTTTAAGGAGCTCCTGTGGCCCTGGAGCTGCTCCCAGCAGTGCAGTCATGGGGCTGAGGAGCTGGTGCCAGGAGAGATAGGGCAGGAAAGTGTTCCCCAATTTAGCTCGGGTGCGATAGCACGATGCTGGTGCTCACACGGGCTGCAGGGCAAGCAGCTCCCCCACCCCTACCACTGTCAGCACAAATTGCACTTAGGGTGGTGGGACTTAGCAGAGCCTGTGGCTGAATATTGTGGGGTGAATTTGAAATAAAAATGTTCAAATCCACTTCCTTAAGATGCGTTGATTTCTTTAGCTGCAAAAAAAAAAAAAAAAAGTGCACGTGGCTGGGCAGTCCTTTGGTTATCTGTCCCAGACTGCAGTTGGGAACATCTTTATTGATGCACAGACACTGGATTAAATCCAAAACTAAGTTTACTCACATCCCTCTTGTATTTTGATGCTGTCCTGTTGATATGGGAATTCTTATCGGGCACAGTGTAGTGGATGAAAGACAGTGTTTCAGACCTTATTTGTGGTTTGCCTTGGACTTTGTTCTCAGGGAGCCCAGGGTCTCAAAGCTGAAGGACCAAGCTGTTCTGTTTGCTGTCAGGGCTGGGGTGGAACAGGAGGATGGGAGGTGAGAAGTCATGCACTTCAGTTCTGTTTGGTTTTTTTAAGTGCTTGCAGTGACCTCAGTGGTCATTGTCATTTTATACAAGTTGTATCTCCCTACCACCAAAAGTCAAAATTTCAACCTCAGCATTGTTGGGTACTTCCTAGCTCGTCTCACTACTGTATTGGAATATCCAGATCATCTAGGAGTATGAAAAAAAGAATTAACAATTCTCTAAACAATGGAAGTTTATTATTAGGTGACCTTTTTATTGTTGTGATTCATTAATTCCCTGTTTTTAGATGAAATTGTTTACATTAGTCACTTAGATAAAATTCCACTGTCGCTAACATCCATGGGAGAGTGCTTTGCAAATGTGAAGTGTTGATCTTTCTAGAAACATTATCATTAATTGGGAGTCCAGCAGATTATTCAGCAGATTTAATCACAGAAGGATCAAGGCTCACAAGCCATGCCCTTATTTCTACCCAAACTTTAATAAATATGGAGTAGACATGAAGGAATGATCAAGGTTGTCTTTTCAGCTGCACAGAATGTCCTGAAAATATTCCTTCAAAAGTGATGTGCACAGCTTCTGATTTGAGCCTCTGCTGGCTGTGAGGTCTCTGTAGAATTATTGATCATTTTTGTAACCCAGTTGCATCTCCTACATCACTGTGGGTTTGGGGTTTTTTCAAGAAAAATGACCTGAGAGCAGCATTTGGGTATGAATGTTTTGGAAAAGCACAGGGGGGTTATGCAGGGAATGCATTGGGAAACATTAAGCTCATCTACTCTTGATTGCAACCAAGGTTACAACCTTAGATCTGCCTTTAAGACGGGAATGTTTTTTTCATGGTGATAATGATCAGTGGGTGTGAAATGGAAAAGATTAGCAGCTGGAGGAGCATGATGTATTGCTGCAAACTTTTTTTTCCTTTTTCCTTTTAGATTAAAAGGAACAAACTTGTTTTAAATCACAGCACTCCTCCTCTGCATGGTTTGTCTAAGGTGTGCCCACGTTATTTGGAGTGACAAACCCAAATGTGTCATAACTGGTGATTGCATGAGAGGGCAAACACTTAATTGATAAAAATGCTGCCATTGACTTTGGTCTTTAATCAGGTCTGTGGATGGAGTCTCTTGTCTAAGCTGCCACTTAGGAGCTGTGTAACCTGCAGAGTTTCTCAAGGAGACTTTTTGATAGAGATGAGAGCTCCCACTTCCAAGGCACAATGTTATGCAGTTTAATTAAGTATGAACTTCAAAAGCTTCAGAAAGAATGCATTGACCCTCTTTTAATATAACTTGGGGTTTGGGTACAGCAGGTCTTCCTCTGTTAATGAATGAACTACTCCTGTAAATTTCCCAGTTTGTTCTGCTTTAATCTAAAATTGAAGAAAGGGATAATGCTGGTAATATTTTTCCCCCCACTTACATATTCATATAGAATGATGCCCTACTGAAGTGCACTGTCTATTCCTGAGAAAAACAATTGTAATACCCTCTGATGTTCATGTTTTAACCCCCTGCTTCTGAGTTAATATTAAAGAATTGAAGATAAAAGTCCACAACACAGAGTTTTGAGGCTTGTGGCAGCAGTGTCTGTGCCAAGTTCCGTGGTTCCCCCTGTCCCTGAGTGCAGTGAGTTGTTGTACCTGTGTGTGCCTCACATCTGGCTTCTTTACATGGCTGAAGCCATCTCAGGTGTCACTTGTGCACTGTTGTGTGCTGTCTGATTAATGTTCTTCAGAAATCTCTACCAAGGGGACAAAAGGACAAAATGAAATACCTTTACAGTTCTACAGTGGGATGCTGTCATGAGGTTGGCAGCTGTAGTTAAGTTACTTTTCTACTAAAGCAGAGTTCGTTTGCTTAGTGGCATCTATGGTGACAAAGGCCACTGAGATGCCTGAATATCTGAGGTCAGTCCAGCAGAAAAAGTAGAACATACCACACATGCTTTTGATGTGGGAATTTCTGACAAAAATCACTATACAGAAGCCCTGTCTTTGTTTCTCTCAAGGTCCTTAGGCAAGAGGACAGCCAGCCTTGATGTTTAGTTCAGCTCTGTGGTGAGAGGATCTGATAAAGCACTTGTCTTTTATTTGTTGGGTACTTGATTTCTTCTTAATGACAAACTAGTTTTCTGCCCCACCTTCAAAATGTCTTTGAGTAATGAATGAATGGAGGGCCCCTGAGCACCTTTTACAAATAAAGTATTTGCTTGCATTGCTTGTGGAAGAACTTGCTGCTTGGTTGGTTTTAAGAAAGTCAGCTGTGACGCCTGAATAAACTGATTTATTTTTTGAGAGGAGTATATTGCAGCTTGTCTGGCTCTGCTTTAATTCTCCAGGCAAAATACTTTACTCACTAAACTGTGCTTGACCTCATCTTTTAAGTTTTTGTCACTCAGATCTTTGATTTAGATTCTTTTCATCCTCTACTTCCTAAACTCCAGTCTGCATCATGCACGAAGCCATCCCTTCTGTGGAAAGGGGTGTCTGGCAGCTGGCAGTTGAGCTCAGCACCATCCCCTGGGCAAGCTCCCTGCTGCTTCTGGGTTCTGTCACCCCTCAGTGCAGACTTCTGCTCAGTCTGGTTGTGATGAGGCTGATTACTTGGCTTGCTCCTCTGACTAGAGGCATTCTCTAGCTCATGAGATGTGTGTTGTTAGCATAGGGCTGTTGGTGAAATGGTCACCTTTATGCATTGACTGAAGGCAGCTTTGCTTGGAGAAGCTGGATGAGGCTGCCAGACCATCAGCAGCATCTTCCTCCAGCAGAAGCTGTTGCTTGAATCGCGGCTCTGAGGCCTTTTCTCAACCCTTCTTCCATACTGTCTGAAGCTAAAAGTGCTGGGTATGGGTTCAAAGCCCTCCTCCCCTCATTATCTATTTGAACTTTTCTTCTGTGATCCTGTTTTGTGGGTGTGAAAGTGCTGGTAAACAATAAACAGTCTGACTTGAAGTCTGGAGCACTTCTCTGAAATTCTGCCCTTAACTCACCACTGCTTTGCAGCATTACGTGTGAACTTTAATATGACTTGCAGAAGATGCCAGAGCTGGTACAGCTGGTAGGGGTGGGAAGGCAAGAGACAATGATCTGCTTTTGGGGAGCTGTTAGATTGCTTCCTCCTGCTTTCTGATACTGCAGAAGGAATCCTTATATTATCACACTAAGAGTTATATTAAAATTGGGTGAAATAATGTGCATATCTTGGGCTCTGCATTTGGGATTCATGGCTTCTTGTGGTCGCTGATGAGCTGGGAGTACCTGGGCAGACACAAGAGATGGTGTCCCATCCCCAGCATCACTGACAGTGTTGTCTTCTCTCCTGTCAGGAGGAAAAAGCAATGGAAATCTCTATTTGGGTTTAAGAGAACAAAAATACTTCAACTACTCTTCCACTATGGGATGTATTCTTATGTTACCTTTAGAACGAACAAACACATTTCGCATGTCATTCCTCAGGATACATGTCCCTGCTGTGTTTCCTGTAACAAAGTGCTGACAGTCATTTTGTTCAGCTAGAGGCAGTTCTGACAGCAAAGCTGATGTGAGAGCAGTGCTCATGAAGCTGTTGATTTCATGAATCCAAAATTTCCCATAGCCTCCCAAATCCTCTGCACTCTGCCTGCAGTGCTTCCTATTGCTTCCAAAGGCTGTGTTGGATGTGCTCTCCCTCGTCCTCTACCTGGCTTAGTAAAACAATTCCATATTGTGCTTAAGTGGAAAAATAAAATAATTGTGAATCACTGTAGCTCGATGCTGTGCAGTGCCATCAAGTGGCAGTTCTGTCACAGGACACGTTTTCAGGGCTGCCTGTGTTTGCATTGATGTTTCAAAGTGTTTCTTTTAAACATTACAAAAGTTTCATCTGTCTGCAGTTGTGGTTGGGGGGTTACTTCATCAGTAAGGTAATGATTACAATGGTTTCTGTTCTCCAATGGCAAAAATATCACTGTAAAAAGTCCCCCTCAGTCATTGCAGTAGCTCTAAGTACTGTAGCTATGAAAAATTTAAATACTGGCAAGGATATTTTGCAGCTGGCAGGAAAATGAGTGCTCTGGGACACACTGAGCTCTGTCTCTCTGAAGGTTTTGCTGTACTGTAGAGGAGGCTGAAGTACCAGGAAAAAGCCATCCTTCGGCTCTCTTCTGCTTTTGGACCTTAGTGTTCAAAACTGATTTTTTTTTTCCCTTTGGTTTTCTTTAAGACACCTCAAGGCTATTTGTGAAAATACTTCAGTGGTAGGAGATTGCTTCTAATAGTATGTCATCATATGTACTTTATCTTCCAGGAATTGTGACTCTCTCCATCTCTCTGGTGCCAAGAGAGTAGCTGGATTTCTCTTAGTCACTGCACACATTCAGGCAGCCTGCTGTTGCTCCTAAGCACTGCAATTTTGTTGTTATTGCTAGATGGACAATTAGTAGGAAATACTATCAATCACTCAAGCAGCTGGTTATAAAATTACCTGGTTTGGTTCTTGTAAGTGTAATGAAGAACAGAAGAGGCTTTAGGATGAGACCAGAGCAAGACATTCACATCAATTTGGGTGTGTTTTTCTAAGAACTAATTGAAGTAGTTTCCAGAATTTCGGAAAAAAAGCCTAAAAGTAAGACCAGTACTTGTTGTAGAAACTGGAGGGGATGTTCTGCAACTGAGAAATTTCCCCCTTTCTTTTGACCTGTCCTCATGTTCATTGTGACATTTCATGGAGACTTGCATAATTTTAAAAGTTAACCCCAATGTGTTACTGCTTTTATGTGCCTCCACACCTCCTCCTCCTCCTGTGTACCAGAGCTGTACAGGGCTTGTGGTGGAAGGGGTTTGGGGTTACTGTCACTACTTGCTTATTCAGGCCAGAAAGTGCACAGTTCTTTAAGTTTATAGCCTGGCTAACAGTAACTGCCTGAATAAATGAAAATTAAATAATTTTTTTTTTCTTTACTACACTGCCAAATTCACCAAAATAAAGTTCCCATCGCAGTTTTTCCCTGGGTGTTTACATTTAGTACAAAAGGGTGAATGGCACTCTTCTTATCCTCTCTGTTTTTCTCCTTAAGTTTGATTTTGCTGCTAATTTTACTGTTAATTTTATTTTTAGCATCCTGGTTTCGTGTATGCTAAAAATGATTAGACATGACCTTGGCTGTTTGGTTTTTGTGAGGGCTGTCTGTGTACAGCACAGGCTGGCACTGAGCTGAGCACTTTGCATGCACTGAGTGAGTGCTGCAGAGCACGTGGAGCCCTGTGCTAGGGCAGTGGTACAGCTAAATTAGCTATTAACAGCCCAATCTAATAACCTGCCTGTCTCTGGGCAGCAGAGTGGCATGCCAGGAAGATCTCTGCATGAAGATAAATCATGTGTCTCTTTCAGCAGTAACGAGATCCTGCTACTTTGATGGATTTCTGCTGGCAGTCTGTGGATATCTCCTTTGAGCTACACAGATTAATATGTGTATAATAGTTATAATAGCATCTTAACACTCAATAAAGACTCATCTTGGAGATGATTGATTTGGAGGCTGACAGAGACATGCTCTGTCAAAGGATGTGGGCCACTAATAATGGATTTCTTGAAGCACAGCCATTTCCACAGGAGTTTGTGCTGCTTGTACTGGTTCAGAGTAGGAAATCTATCTCTTGCTCTCCTCAGACCTTTTATCTCTTTGCAAACAAATCCTGCTGCAGGATTAGACACCTTGACTGGCTTGGGCCATGGTTGTGGCTGTGAGATGGTGTTAATAAATGAGCCCTAACAATGCTGGCTCTGCAGACAGGCAAGTTGAGGGTGTCCATGCCATGTTCTTTAGCACAGGTCGCACTCAGGATGGATCCATGAGAGCCAGCTTGGACCTGGAGGCAACAGCTCAGGGCTGTTTATCATAAATGTCCTTGTTTTCCCACAAATTCTTTCTTGCCCAAAGAGTCTTGAATAAATGGTCTTTTGACTCTGCACTTGGGTCAACATTTTATTCATCAATGTGCTAAGCTAATCTTATTTTTGGACCATATTTTTCCACCTTTGAAGAAAGAAAGTGGTGGAGAAAAGAAAGTTATTTTGTCTCTATGTCAGTGTTTCAAGTCATGGCTTTGTGGCTAGTTTTGGAAGAGGTCACTTGGCTCAGTGCAATATTAATGAAATCTGGAAGGTATCACCTTGATTTGCTCTGTGTGCTGGCAGAAAAATGTGTACCATCATTCTGCTCTTTCGGTGGCCTGCAGGCAAGACAGACTGGTCTGTGATTGTATTTTCCAAAGAATGAGAGAGTGCTTTGCAAAATCTGGCTTTCTCATCACAGAGGCGCTCAGTATCTGTGCTGTTAACCTGAAACCTTTCACTGCTAGAAATAATAGCACTGCTGTTAATGTAAAAAGGAAATAAGGTTAGGTCTGGAGATCGATTTTAAAAAAAAATTATTAATTTTATTTTATTTAAACCACAGGAGTCATTCTTGTTGTCTTTTGTGTGGGTGTGGGGGTTTTTTATTAGGAAACCTCTGCTTCTTGCTTTGAGATCAAGGAGTTTGAAGTCGTTGTCTACAAAAAAGGACACAATCTGCCCCAGAATTTGGCAGCTTGCCATTCTATTTATTTCTGGAGTCTTTCCCTGAAGGTTTTATCTGCAGGAGGTTGCAACATTCCACCCCAACGACATCCATCTTTCTCCCTGCTCCTGACCCAGGTCACTGCCTTTATCATGGGGGATATCTCCAGGTGAGGAGGGATTTCTAGAGCTCCTCATGTTCAGACAGATTTCACAGCCATACCTTTGTTCCTGGGGCCTGGAGTTCTGCAGAATGAGCTGTGTTTGATGTGATTTTTTTTTTCCCCTCTAAGTGCTCCTCTGAGTCAACCCATAGTGGTGAAATTGAGGATGTCTGTAATGGTTGCTGTTATCTTGCTGTAACAGATATCTCTGGCCTCCTCCCATGGTCCCTTCCTTTTCTATCCACGTGCTGGGAGCTTGCAGGCTAAATGGCCACAACTGGAAAAGGGGATGGGTGTTCCAGGCTAAGGCATTGAGATCCACTGACAAATTTGCCCCATGCCAGGACAAAGAGGGAAGGGGACTCAGGTGGGTGGTTTGGAGGTAGGATCCATCCCCAGGTTCTGCCCCTCAAGTGTGAGCTCTTTCATCTGTTACCCTGGGAATGGCACTCTGGAAGAGCTGGCTGGAGGTAGGTTGTTTTCTTGCCATAGAAGATAAGCATCCTGTGGTTTTCAGAGGCAGCAGTGATAGTGCTGTGTCATGGCTGACTGGCCAGAACACTTACTCAGACCTGGAAAAACTGGGATTTAAGCCTTTCTCAATCAAAAGGGTTATTCCAGGAGATGAGAGCACTGTCATATTGCTCTAAAAATAGTTGCACAAACTCCCATTTCCTTTTGCAGTCATGAGCCCATGTGGCTGTGCATGGTTTTGTTCTGCATGGAGATGTGTCCATGAGTCCTTTCCAGATGTCGTTCTCCAGGGGTTTAAGCAGTTTGCCCTAACCCAAAGTAACCTTAGATGGGAGGGATCTTCCAGGGTGCTCAGCTGAGAGATGGGAACTGTCTGGGAGCAAAGGTTTAGCTGCTGTTCTTGTGTACTGACAGAAGTAGATGGTAATGGATCATCCAGCATCTAAACAGTTGCGTTGTACTTTTTTCCTTATTTGATGATTTTTGTTACATTTTATAAAGGTGCCTTGCTGTTGCCTTTTCCATGCTCCAGCTGCTCTCAGACTCCTCTGCAGTTTTCAGTTTGAGGTGGAATTGTCTCAGCTTTCCCTGTTGCTTTGTCTAGCTTAATTATTGTCAGTGCTGCATGCTTTCCAAAGAAAATGTTGTGTGATTGAAAAGCCAGCTGTTCCTTTGAAGGCCATTTGGATGAAAGATACTCAGTATATTTGGACCATGATTCTCATTTCATTGATGGGGAAACTCAAAGCACAGGGATGTGAAAGGACTTGCCTCATGCTGGAATTACAGCCCAGCCTGGGTACTCTGTCAAGCAGTAGCTGGGGCAGCAGCAAGTACACCTCCATCTAAACATTAATAAATAAAGGTACCAGTGACCCTGAACTGAAGGAGGAGGAGGATAAAGAAACCACAGCTGTGATTTTGTGCTGTCCTGGGTACAGTGAAGCTCTCTTGGGAGCTTTTTAGGGCTTCCCAAAGGGAAGCAAAAATGCAATAAACCAGTGACTCAACAAGGGCCTGATTCACGTTGTCAGTAGCGGAAACAAAACAAAACTTGTTGCAATGACAGGTTACATTTACTCATCTAATCCAGCCTCTTTAATAAAGCATCATAATCCCAAAATCCACAACAACTCTTAGAAGGAAACACCTTGGGAGAAAGGCTTTCTTTCCTTCGTCTCCAACCCATCTAACCTGTGGACTTCCCATTCAGTAGGTTTTTGATGCATGAGAAAGCAGGAAAACAGCCACAGTTTGCTGGCAATGGTCAGCAGCAATTTTTACATTTTGCTTTTCTGGGTAGAACAAATGAATGATTACTGGTTGTTGGTGTTTTCTCATTAAAAGCAGAATGTTAAAGTAACATGTGAGTGCTGCAGTATTGCCATCTAATGCACACTTAATTTTCATAAGTATCTTTAGATACACCACTCTGTATATGGAGGTCAGAGTTGGTGGTTAGTGGCTTAAGTAGTGTTCTTTAAAATTCCCAGTATGAACCATGGGGGGAAAACCCAGCTTAGAAATCAAATGCTTCAGCTACAAAAATATAGCTTGTCGGGCTTTTTTTTTTTTTCTTGTTTGTTTTCAGAAATGTTAAAATTTGTTAGCAAGCATATTATTTTTTTTTCCTTTTTCAGTCCATTGTTGATAAGAGTACCTGTTCCTGGTAGAGCTGATATTCCTTGGGGAACCTTCCCTACTGCCAACTAAATGCATGGTTTTCATCTTGAAGCCTGGAATTCTGCATTTGCCAGGGCTGTTTTCCTGGTCCCAAATGATGACCAAATCCCCCAAACCAGACAGATTTCCAGAGCTTGAAGTGGGAAAGAAAGATGTCTTTATATGCTTACAACAATTATTTATTTTTGGAAGGTGGATAGTATTTTTGAGGTGATAACATAAGTGATCTTAATTCTTTTGAGCTTAAAGACTTTGTTCACTTCATTACCACTTCCAGATATTGCTGAGGTCATCTATTAAAAAAAATAAAAACCAAGCCTTTGAAGGTAAATAGTCCATTTTAACAGACTTACTTGGAGTTGTTTGTGCTTTGCCTACACACAATCCACATCCATTTAACTGCAGTGGTGGAAAAACTACTACCTGAAAAGGTGGATTTGTGCTAATGCCAGCAAATTGTGCTGACAAACAGGTGCCTTGTCTAGGTAGTTTTGAGGTTTTGTTCTAATGACAGCATTTGGGCCTTTTTAGAGATAATTGTATTTCTGCTGCCTTAAGTAAGCCAAAACTTCAGAGATGAGCTACTCTATAATCCTTTTCTGCATTGTTTTCTAGTTTAAAGCTCAGGGTCAGGCTTGGCTTTTCCAGTGCACCTGTCCTTGGGGAGGCAGACCTGCTTTCTCCCTTTGGTTTGGAAAAGGGAATAGAGGGAAGGGCCCCATCCATCCACCTTCTTTACATCCCCTTACATCTGAGACCAGGGATTTTTCAGATCCAAACAAGGGACAGGGTGGCCTCTTTCATGAATGGACCAAGATGGAATGTTTCCATTTCCAATGGGCTTTAAGCCAAGTAAATATTAGTCGATCCAAACTAGTTTTGAAATTAAATTATTCTTATTTGTTGGAGCATTCCAGAGAATGGCTTTGATCTGTCTGTACTTTCACCAAAGGGATATTGGCAGGCTGGCCTCCCATTTCTAGCCATTTGGGATGAAAGAAGGGTTATAATAACCACCTTGTGTGGCAGTGATACTGAACAGATGACATTTTTTGGACAATATTAAATGAATAAAGGTAAACATACTTCAATTAAAATGTTTTTGGAGGCTGAATGCAGTAGGGCTGTTGGAAAGTCTTCTATGCGGGTTGGAGGAATTTGGCTGCATTTGCAACTGATTTTTCTTTAACTCCAAAAATCTTGGAAAGAGAGGGTTTGTTCTGTGCGTTATTTCCTTTCCAAATAAATACATTGTTTGAATAACTTAAAAATCAAATTAAAATTGGCAGTGAACAATGAAATTGTCAGTAACTGGGAGGTAGAGAGGTGTGTTGAAGACAGAGAGTCTTGCTTCTGGGATCTGGGGTCACATCAGCACAGTGACCTGTACCAGGCACAGTGACTGAGTTAGCTCAGGTGACACCTGTAAGTAAACTGAAGCACACAGCAATTAAGTGCCACATTATCAGTCTTACCAAAGATATTTGGAGACAACTTGAAGACTAAAGTAAAAAATTCCAAGAAATGAGGTTCCACAGTCTTTGCTGAAGGATCCTACAGAAGAGGTGGGAGCAGGGTGGTGGAGACCTTCCTGCCATGAAGTGCTGCTTAGACACAGCTGAAGAACCTTTTAAATTGATATCAGCTGATGATAATTTGTACTCTCCCTAGACTTAATAACTGAAATGAGCTGAATTAAAATCGAAGGAGTGGAACAACTTGCTTGGAAAGGTCTGCTGGAGGTCACTTTTTGACCACCTTCCACCTTCAAAATTAGGTCAGGTGTCTAAATAAGTTCAGCTATGTGTTTAAGTTCCAGCCTGGATTTCAGGTTATGTGGAACCTCTGAGGTTTCTTACATGCATTTACTAGGTTTTCTGTAAATAACTAAATATACAAATTGTCACTTGCAATATTGATGCAAATTAAATTGCTTTTCCTAGAGGTGTGAGCAGTTTGCACAGATAGACAGGTGTCTTCTCACAAAAACTCTTATGTCAATTTGCTTTGATTTCACAAAAATTAAACTAGCTGTGCTTGATTTCTGAGTTAAATAAAAGAAAAAATCTCTTAACAGATACCAGTTAATCACTCAGTGCAGTTGGTGAGTATTCTGAAGTGTCACCTGGATTTTAAATCTGTTTAAGTACTTTGTATGCTTATGCCTTAAGGGAGAAACGGTTTGAACAAAGATATAAAAAACAAAGCACAAAGCGTGTGTAGGTTAAAATTCAAGCTTTTGTTTTTTTGAACATCAACTCAAATCTGGATCCATTTGCTTGAAATGGAATATTTAGTTTTCAACTCAGCATGTGAACTGGTCATGCTTGAATTTAAAGCTTGATTTATTTCTTTTTGCACCTGTTTTTATTTTAACACTGACTCTATACAAGATAGACTTCTGCTACATGGTTCCTTCCTCCCCAGCTGGAAGTCTAGTCTGATATTATCGCGTGAGACCTTCCTAAAATTTACATTTGTAACTCTACAACCTCTGAAAATGTAAAATACACTCACTGTTCCTTTAGGGTGTTTTTGAGGTATTTTTTTGAATTTTTGGTTTTCTTTCCTGTGTTCCAGCACTGACCTACATATTTGATTTTAAGACCAGTGGCTGGCCAAGTACTTGCCCTACAAAATCTTGTTTGTATAAAACAAGGTACAGTCCTGCCCCTGGCAAGAGGTGCCAGATGGGCTGGATCAGGGGAGAACTGGACATAAGCTTGGAGGGGGAAGTGTAAAAGGAGCTGAGGGAGAGAAGAGGGAGACGTGAGGCAGAGCGTGGGAAGCGATGCTAACACGGGACGGATGTACAGGAGGGCCTGCAAGTCTGGGAATTTTCTACAATAGTTGTATTTGACAAAGAGTAGGGATGTTCTTAGGGGGGAGGTTTTAAAGGAAATGACATGTGTATTCTCTTGAATATGCAAATCAGAATTACATAATCTGCAATAACAATAATAATAAAATCTTTTCCAGATTTGTAGCTGTGACCACATGCTCAGTGGGGTGGTGGTGGAGAGCTGGCAGCCACAGCTGCAGTGTAAAACTGGGGCATCCACCTGGTTCTGATCTTAATAGAAAAGGGACAGAAGGTCACATCACAGACTCTTGTTCTCGGGGTCTTGTAGTTTATATAATTTTTTCAGGCTAATAAATGAAGTATGGGGAGACCCCAGAGGCATTTAAAAGATGTGTAGTAGATGTGGCACTTGGGGACATGGTTTAGTGATGGCTTGACAGTGCCGGGTTAGCAGCTGGACCTGATGATCTTGGAGGTCTTTTCCTAAATGAGTCTTATGATTTTTTCATCAGATGAAAATGCTTCGCTTAGTTCTGCAGTATATGTAAGCCATCCTCTTTCCTTGCTTTCCCTTCCCCATGGAATACTCAAATTGGTTCATATTGCCCTTTCCCTTCTAGTGCAGATGTAGGAATTTCAGGTGTATTTACTGCACCCTTTGCTGGGTTAACTGTGATAATCATTTTAGTGTGTTCCTTTTATAAATATCATTTTCCCTGAGAGCAAAGATGAGCTGAATGATAAAATATGCTGAGGTACTGAAGTAAACCCTCCATAATACTAAGCAGGAGAGTTTAGCCAACAGATCATGAGAGGTTTTTTCTCTTAAGGCTTGAAGAACTGTATTTGCTAACACACTTTTCACCAAGGCATGAGCTTATAGATCAGTGAGAAGAGCTACCACTGTCTGTACCACCACAGTTACTGTTTCTTTGTGAGGAAGGTGGAAAACAAATCTCAGTGGATATAAAACTTTATTATCTTTGTGTATTAATGGATTGTGGATGAGAGATGTGTTCAGTGATCAAGTTGGATCTGTGGTTGCAGTGCTGGCTTGGACAGGGGAAATTTAAGCACTCAAGCAAGAATTAGGGTGTTTTTTCAAATTTCTAAAGGTAGAGGTAATTTTAGGCCACTGTCTCATTTCTAGTGTTTTACTTATGCAAATATGATGGTATATGTCTATATATATGTGTGTGTGTGTACCAATCCTCTGTGTGGGGCGTGTATATCTTTGTCAGACTTGGTGTGATTTCACTATATTAAGTTATTTTGAATATACCCTGGAGATTTCTACATGTCTCTTCCTAGAGCTATATTCAGTATATTTTCTAAATGTTGGCTGGCTTTGATGCTAAGGTTGACTTGCATATCTGAGTCCTGTGAAAGGAGTGTATGAATGGAGAGTGTGAATCTTGTAGAAGGAGTAGTTTTATTTTAGGTGATGCAGTTCATGTAAACCTAACCTTGTTTTTTGTTGGTTTTTTTCCTAGGGTGACTCTGTTATTACAGTGCAGCTGAGTGAGGAAGATAAAGTTGAAGATGATGTAGTTTTTTATTTGGTCTTCACTGGATCAACTGTCCAACACTGCACAAGCACAAGAAAGATTAATCCTGGGAGTCTGGAGACAATTTCTCCTGGTAAACAATTGCCTTTCTTTGCACATCAGTGTATCAGTCTGTGAAATTTAGTTACTGCAAGTGGACTGGAATGTAATGCTGTTTTCTTGGTTGTCCTTCCTCATTTGCACATTCATAAGGGGTGAAACACGTGGTTTGGAAGACTGCTTTTGCCTTCTAAAAACATATTTTTTTGATTTCACTAGAGAATTATATGACTTTGAGATTACAACTATTTAATATGTAACTATGAGACGATATTGTAGAAAGCTCACACGTACACGTAGTAAAAAGCTTTTAAATGCAGGAAAGGTGGTGGAAGATAACATTCGTGAGGTTACAGATGCTATTGCCCAAATGGTGGACAGTAAGTCTTAGCTACACTTAGCAGCTTGACTCGATGAGGTTCATTGCTGTCTTCCTGGTGAAATATAACCCTTTCCCTAAATCTTGTTCAGCTCAGAGCTCACACAGCATTTCTGGAGCTCTTGCAGTACAGGTGATGTGCTGCTCAGTTCCATCTCTCCGTGGCTGGTTCAGATGAGGTGGGTTTCCACATGAAAGCCCACCACTCTTTTTATCTTTTGTGCCACCAACAAGACAAAACAAATCAGCATTTCCCTTTGGTGACTTCAGGACCGTGGGAATGAGCACGTTCCGGGCTGCAGTCCTCACCATTAACCTTTCATTCTGACTTGTTGCTATGCACCACATTGCTACCAGTGTGAGAAAAACGCCTGACATTTTCACTACACACCGTGTAACTCAGGCCATCAAGTGTTTTTCCTGGGTTTGTCTTTTCACCTACCTCCTAAGTGTTGTTTTGTGAGAGATGCACATGGAGTAAAATTGGGAGGTTTTTTCTTCTCTTGGGAATGAGTGGCTAAAAGTTGGGCACTCAGTTTTGTTGGTTTTTTTTTTTTTTCATTTCCTCCTCTTTTTGTGCTGTTCATGTTGTTCAGTTGGCTTGGGAAGAGAAGTCTTTTTATGGCTACTGATGACTAGAGCCCCGTGCAGTCAATTAGATTAATGCTTATTTTCTCCCAGAAGAGCAAGAGGGGGTGACTCCTTCCCTGCTTTTGTGTGGTGGGCGTGGGGCTCTGCCAGCCCTGCTTGCAATGACTTCACCTCTCCCTGGGGCCGTGGCTGCTGTGCCAAGAAAGGAACTGAAAAGCTTCAGTGTTCCCTTCAGCCCATGTGGGAACCAGCGTGCTGGATGGGATTTCCAGGCAGGAACGATGCTTTCCCATCACTGTTGTCCTGTCCTTGCAGCACTGGAGGACGTGGCCAGGGCGGTGGCTGCCAGGTGGTACCAGAGTGATGCTCTGGGCACTGCCTGTCCTGCCAGCCCCAGATAGAACTGAGTCCCTGGGGAGGGCTCCCTGCAGCTCCTTTTGTTGCTGTTAGTGGGAAATCTGATGCCGTTCATTATTCAAAAGGAAAAGAGGGAATTTCTCTCAATTGTTTCTTTAGCAATAATGGATTGTTTTGTTGTTTTTTCTTTTTTTTGTAATCCAGTCATGGTCTTGTGGCATGTGAAGCTACACTGGGATGGGTGCTGTCCCAAAATACAGCTTGTTTCAGACAGTTTTAAGGGACCTTTTAGAAAGGTACTTATTCCTGCACTGTCCAGGGCTGTTGTGCAAGGCAGAGGTGACATCTCAGATGTAAAGTAGCCGTGTGGTTAACACCCTTTTCTGTGCTCATTTTGGTGGTAATATCTAAGAAAAAAATACTTCAGTTGTCGCAAAGCAAGAAATGGGAAAATCCTCATTTTTTTTCATACCCACTGCTAACACAGTCCATTTGTCCAGTTTTGTTTCAGCACTGATTACACTGATTTCAGTGGAAGTATGACTTATTTCAGTGCAGCTCTTCCTCATCCTCCTCCTCCTTCCTGGACGCACAGTGAATCTGTAATCATGTTTACTCTGTATATTCCACAGTTGCCTTGGCGATGGCTGTGGTGACTCAGAGCGTTATTTGACCTCGAAGGGATTAGCCATGAACAACACACAGTGTGTGTGAGACCAGCCCTTGTTCGAGCAGCCAGCCCCGGGCACTTAGCAAGTGCTCTGCAAGGAAACTCTTGCAAACAGCTCTTTTAGCCAAAATCACATCCTTTACTTCCAGCTCCTGGCATCTTTCATTTGTTCCTGTGGTGCAGGGAGCGTTGCACATCCCTGTGAGCACAGCAGCTCCTCGGGGACAGCTCAGGTGGATGAAGGAAGGGCTGATTCACTCAGGAGCCTCTCTGCCTTTCTTGAACCCCCTCTGCATCCCTTCTGGACTCATTCCCTCATTCTTGCCTCAAGTCCTCAAAATTTCATTTGGTCCCCTGGAGACTTCAGATGAAGTCTATCAGCAGCAAGGGTGAAAGGGGTGACTATAATTCCTCTAAAGCAGAAGTAAAAACAAGCCCAGATTTGTAATTTTTGTTTCTTGACTTTTTCACTGGGTTAAAAGACAGAAAAAGGTTTTCATTACACTTGCTGCCAAAATTAATCAGAATGTTTTAGCAAAGCTTTCAAAGAAAATCACATTTGAAAAGAAATCTTAACAACATAAAGTTGTTCTAGGTGAAAAATTAGAGAAAATGGAATGGAAATATAAGCTGTCAAAATACCTCATAAATTCTCATTGTATGTGAAAATTCTCTATATCCTGAAAGACTTTACCTAAATAAAAGCTTATCACTGCAGAATTAAATGACTGCTGCATCTTATATAATTACTAGAGCAATCTGCCTCTTTCCTATGCTTTTTTTGTCATCAACCTTAAACACTGAATATATATAGTCTATACTACTGTTCAAATGCAAGCTTTTATTTCTGTACATAATAAAAGAAAGGACTTCTGATTGTAAATTTATGGGAGCAGCCTTATTTTAGCTGAAGATGTGGATAAATACTTCTTCAAACTACAGAATACCTAGCTGCATTTATGCACTTGCTCTGAAGAATGGGATGGATTATTTTTCCTGCCCTTCTGTTGGCTCTGTGTTAATTTAAGGAAGTAATTTCCCCTTGTAAGAAACAGATTCTCATCTGAGCTGATCAGTCATAACTTGAAGTGTCAAAGTTAGCTACTGAGATTCAAGAATTAGCCAGGAGATGATATTTGTGCTTTTAGTAGCTCTTTTGCCAGCCTAAGGACACACACACCAGGTCACATCATCCAACAAAGCTTTGGTTTGTTGGCTTTACTGTCACTGTTACACTTCTTCTATTTCTAATTAATCTGGTTGAAATTCTCACGAATGGAAGCAGTTTTCCTCAGTACCAGAGGCACTGTGTAGTTCTACAGCACAGTTTGAAGCATAGTTTTATCAGACACAGCATTAAGGTGGCAGGTGGTGGAGGTGTGATGGCACTGGGGATCTCAGTGCAAAAACTGGTTTGGGGGTTAAGAAAGCATCAAAAGTCTGAGCAGGGAAGGAAGCAGAGAAATGATACCATCTGTGCTGCTGTGGTTAAACTGTTGTTGGCTGCTGAATTTGTACTGTTGGGGATGGATATGTCCTCTTAGGTCACAGATGCTCATCCTACTGGTGTTGGTCATTAACTGAGCTTTTCAGCAAGTCCTTATTCCTACAGCAGCTGAGACTGCCATAATCTTAATGCATTTTTTTCTTCCCACCATCTCTGCAGGGTAGGGAGGGTAACTGAGGCCAAGCAGATTGTGTGTGATTGTGAAGGAAATCTGTGTAAATCAGGGAAGTCAAACATTCATTGCAAGACAGCAGCCTCATCTCCTGCCTCTCTGCTAGAGCAGCTTTTTCCCACTGGGGAAAAACCCAACCCAATAATAAAAATCCTCAAATTGTGATCTAGCAAACAAACCAGCAGAAGAAGGAATGACCTCATCACTGTCCACATAAGTCAGAAGTCCAAACCACAGCTTGCCATGGCCAGTGGAGGCCTCTGAGCATTGGGAAGCTCTTGGGGAGATCTGGGGAAGTTTTCTTGCAGGAGATGATGTGCTGGGAGCTCCATTATCTGTGTGGTGCATTTATTGCAAAAATTGGCATGCCATGACCATAGCAGCTGTATGACTGGACATGTATTTTGCTTTGCATTGGACAACTGGTGGTCTGGAAAGTGTGGGAGACACAGGGGAAATTTGAAATGAAATTTCAAAACGGGAGAGACTGTCCAAAAATCCAGAGCTGCAGCAGCTCCTCATCAAATAAATGAAGGGCAAGAAACATGCTGTCTGTGAGCCAGGTCACCAAAACAAGAAGTAAATTTTGTGAGATGTAGTTTCCTAGGTGAGTACTGTTGCAATGTGTTGTATCACTCCCAGCTCCATAATACCAAAAGAGCTTTTCTCATCTTCATTGAACTCAAAAGGTGCAGGATACTTGTGTGGGTTTCAAAGGGAAGGGGAATCAAAACTGGAAGTAGAAAAAGGGTCTGAGAGACTGTCTGTCTGCTGGTAGCTGCCTGCCAGTAGTTTCCACAGGGCTGACATATTCCTGTTGACTCACTCTGAGCTTTCTCTCATCCTTAAGCTAAGGCAGAGAAGTGGTTCAGTCTTTAACTTGTTCTTAATTCCATAGCCCTCAGAGTTGTTGTTTGGTTTTGTTTTTTTTTTTTTCTCCTTACTTTCTTTCTGCTAGTTTAAAGGCTAGGAAAAAAAATAATTTCAGTTAGCTTGGAAATATTTTCATTTCAAATTTTTCATTTGCTGTGAAATCCTTTACATATGGTCATGCTTTATTCACTTCTACCACAGACTGTGTTTTCCCCTAAGAAACAACTCTTCATAGAAGAGGCTGTATTTCATGAATTATAATCTTTGTACTGGTAGACCAGAAGGGTAAACAAGTTGCATAACAAATGGCCACTTGGCAATACCAGTTGTGGATTTGAAAATACTCTTAATTATGAAACAAAAACCCCCTTAAAATAGACTAAAACAGCATAGCCAAGAAGGCTTTTTGCAGTTTATCCTCTTCGCTGTATTTAATTGCTTGAGGCAGTATAATTAAAAGGAAGTGATGCCAGTACTAGATGACATCAGTCACAGGAAAAAGTGATTGAATCTGTGTTGAAATTATTTAAGATGTAGTGTGTGGGGTCCTACTTCTCTAGGTCCTTAAGGCATCTGCAGTGTGTAAAGGCCCTTTAAAAAGTCTTTACCCACTCTTGAGTCTCTCTTTCATCTTTCCAGTGAAAGGTTTGAAAGGAAAAGCAGAGACTCCTGTTCATTGCTGGTGCTGTGCCTGTGTATTTCATAAGGCTTCCTGTGTTGCAAGAGTGAATACAGTAACTGTGTACATTTCACAAATGCACTTCAAAGACGGGCTCTGATTTTCAGAACTAGAACTCAGGATTTCTGAAGCAGAAAAGAAGCACTTTTTGGATGGTCACAGGAGATCCCTTGGCTTCCTTTTCCACAAGCCACCATATGGCAGCATCTCTTGGATGCAAATCTGAGCTCCTTCATGAGGCTTACAACATTCGCTGTCTGGTTTTCGTGTCCTTAAATCTCTGTAAGACCTCTTTCAACCCAGCTCCACCATGGTGACTTGGAGGATGCAATTAGTCTTTAGTCACCTACCAAGCAAACCCAAACATGTGCTTCCAGCAGGGCTTTAAATAGCTGCCCAGGCTGGGGGCCTATTGTTTGATAGCTCCAGTGTGAATTCTGAAAATAGGAGGTTTGGACAGGATTTCCACTTTTGGAGGAGTAGGAAATGAAATCATCTTTTAATAAAGCTCTGTTTAGGGGTGTTTTGTCTCCATGTAGGCCTTGTTAAAAAAGAAAAAGTCTGGAGAGTTCAGCTGCTGCCCTTTTAACTGCACCCCAAATCCCAGGCACAGGTAGCAATTAGATGGACAGGTCTGAGCTGTACATTAACTTAATTGCTAATGACTTGCAGCTGAGAAATCTCCCCCTGTTCTGGTGCTCATTGATCTGTTTCAGTACCATGTAGAGGAAGCAATGCTATCATGCTGATACATCTCATCTCTTCAGGGATAGGAACAGACAGACCAGAGCATCATGTCTTCATTTTTCATTCCCGTATTTTCCTGAGAGTAAGCTTCATTAAGTGTCCCTATTCATTCCCAGTATGGAATTCTTTAGTTCCAGAGCAGTTACCTCATTTAAAATATTTTTAAAAGCATGGTTTGATATGTAGATGAGGAATTTGCTTTATAGCAACATCGCTGTGTAGACTGAAATAGTTTTTTAATTTCTGTATTTTTCCCGCAGTATGCTGGTATTTCTCAAAACAGCTCCAAGTCAAGAGTTGTTTCCAGGCTAGATTGAAACTAACTGAGGAGCAAAAGGAGAAGTGGGATAAAATGCAAGATTGCTGGGGTTAAGGGATGGATTATTTGACCCTTCTGAAGAACATTCTCTAGTATTCAGCACCATGCTTGTTTGATCCTGTTAGGTAAAAATGGATTTTCAGGGGTCTGTCACTTTCTCTTCTAGGCTGGGGAAGTTTCAGTCAATTCCTTGTTGGCCACATATCAGGACGTGGTCTTTTTATCACCTTCCCTTGTGTTGCATTTTGCATCTGGTGTTTAACACATGCTACATCCAAGAGAACTTTGTGTACATGGACAATGTGCTGCTTTAAGGAGACCACATGTCTTGACTGAGGTTTCTGTAGTTGCTGTCTCGATGGAGGAACTTTTGCTGTCCCACAGCAGAGTTGTTTGGCATTGTGACAAGGAAGTGACTGTCTCAAATGGTTTCTCTGTAGCTGCCCATGGGCCATTTTTGCCTGCTGCTTTAATCCTGAAAGTCTGCTGGCAGAGGAGTCGTATTCTAGTTTATTCTGCAGATGGGATTCTTATGGGAATAGGCAAAAAATATTTTTAAAAAATTGAATCAAAAGTTTAGCTGTCCTCATGCTATTAAGGAAGTTTTTATTGTGTTTGTTTTTTTTTAAACTCTGCATTCTAGCAACCTTCTACTGCTCTGCAGTAGGGAGAGCCCAACTCGCAGGATTTGAATCAGCTCCTGTAGGCTGCCACAGTCCTCTCACAATGTGCATAGAGACCACTGCTTTTGTGGAGGCTGGAAACAAAATTAATGTCTTACCTGCTCTGCATTTGATGTCCTGAGGAAGATCAGCAAAGCAAGAAGATGTAGGAGGAAGCATATACAATTCTAAATTTGCCTTAAAGGCAAGTTCCCCCAAAGATGTATCATCCCCTCCACTTCTCCCTTGAACATTTGGGGCTTTTACTGTGAGCATGAGCAGAATCTGTTAATGGGTTTCATCTGAGCAGCTGAGTACTAATATAGTAATTATTAGAATGCATATGCAGTGTTTTCAAGAGCAGTAGAAGTTCTTCCTACCCCTATTCTTCAAAACAACAAAACTAGTAAATCTATTCCTTCAGCTTTCACGTTATCGTCTTGCTAATAGGTACCTGGGGCTGGAAGGAAAGTTTTCTCACCTTTCAGCTCCAGAGCATCCTGGTTGTAATGAGCAGTTGCAGCAGCATCCATGTGTGTTTTCCTCCCCTTCTCCACTTGCCTTTGATACCTTTCCAGCTGCATTTGCTCTCCTTAGGAAGCCACAGCCTCATCTCTGACAATTTTGGTGTTACCCATAGTGTCCTAATAGCAGTTTTGACCTTTCAATTAACTTCAGGATTGCCTCTTTCAGCAGACAAAATCTGTACATATGCCAAAAGCCTCAGAACAGATTTGTGAGGTTGGCTGAAAGACCATGAAGATTAGGGACATATTTTCCCTTTTGTCAGGGAAATTAACAGCAAAAGGCCCCAACAGAAGAAGGAAACTTTCCCACTGACCACAAATAGAAGCTTAAATGGAATTTTCAAGCCTTTAAAAATAAATCATCATTTTGTATTTAATTAAGCAGGGTTTCATGAATGTGGTAGTATGCTGAGGTCATGGGCAAAAAGAAGCTTTTCCAGTAATTAGTGCAGGGTCCATGCTGTTCTGGCAAAAACAGCCATGACGTCAGTCTGAGGCTGGAACAAGAAACTGTGCCACACAGTGAACTTGAAACACAAACCTTATTATTGAAGGGGCATGTCTGACAACTACAAGTTCTGGTTGTGTTGGACACATAGTAAATTTTTCCTTTTAAAATTCCAAAAAGGTGTTTGGTTTGGTCTTTGGTGTTTGGTCTTTTTTTTTTTTTTTTCTCCTCAAGTTTGGGTCAATGAAATTGCTGCCATGCCAAGGCCTCCTTTCTCCTGTTTCCCCTGCCCTAAATAAATAATGAAATTACCAAATTTTCATCCCTCTGGTTTTGTAAATATGGAAAGTGGCCATTTCCATGTTTTGATTTAGCAGAAGCAGCTTAAATTTTAGTTTTGTTCTGTGAACCCAAATGCAAGGGGCAGGTGCAGCAGTGAGTACACACAGGGCATGCCCAGGCAGGCCATGCTCTCATAGCCATGTAGACCTTTGTTTTAGGTGAAATTTCAATGTTTTCAGTGCAAGCCAAGTATTGTGACAGCATTTGGAGTATGTAGTTTTACAGCACTCAGATTCTAGTTTCTGATGAGTTACTGGAGTCCTGCAGAGCTGCAAAAGAAAAGTTGGTCCAGATAACCTGGCTTTTGGTACGTTAGCAAAATCTTTTACTTAAATTACTTAAAACTCTTGAGATTGCTCGTTGCTAAATATAAATAGCCTGGGTGCCTTATAATTTTTGGCTTATACTGAGACAGAGAAGAATTATATATCTTTTCCTTTTAAAGTCTATAAGAAATACTTATCTCTGATGATACATATAAATTCTAAAGATGGCATTATTTTAGAGTTGTGACCCTCAATAACTCAGTCTTATTTGATTTAATGCAGAGTGTGTGTGTCAAAGGAATTACTCAGTTGTGTTTCCTCAGCCCATGCCATTTTTCCTTTTTTTTTTTTTTAACCATTTGTCTGAATTTTGTTTTGCAGGCCATGACTGCTGTGAGACAGTGAAGGTGGCACTTTGTGCCTCTAGAGAAGGTCACCCCGTTCTGGTTGTGGCAGAAGAGAGTTTCCAGTTTGTCCAGGACGAAGCCTACGATGCCGCCCAGTTTCTGGCCACCTGTGCTGGCAACCAGCAGGCACTGAATTTCACACGGTTCCTGGACAGGTCAAGGCCACCTGCTGCAGACGTGGACTTTTTGGATGAGAAAGTGGCCTTGGCTTTTCGACACCTGAAGCTGCCGGCAGAATGGAATGTGCTGGGAGCAGAGCAATCCCTGACCGGTGAGGAATTCTGGGGCACAGTGGGATTTGCAGGTTGGGAGAGGGGTAAAAAGCCTGGGAGAAAGGGTTCCCTGCCTAGGGGACCTGCCAAAGGGTGAGGTGGCCTCTCTGCTCAGAGAAGGGATGTGATGTTCATCTGCATCCCGTAGCTTGCCCTTCAACCTCCTTAAAATATATAATATAAAATATATAATATAAAATATATAATATAAAATATATAATTGTAACTCATGATTTCTCCAGGTCTTCTCTTATGAAGTAGCATGAGCTGACAGTCAGTATTTTCACATACACCCTGAAAGGGGTTTTTTTTGTGTGTGTAACAATGGCATGTGTATCAGCATAGTGCTGTATGCTGAAAGAACCCTGTGTGTAAAATACCTGATGCTCCTGGAAATATCCTTGTGCCAGAAATTTGGTGCTTGTAGTAAATGTTGGTTTTATAGCACAGGTGCATAACAACTGTAACATGAAAAATACATGTGATTTTTCTTGGAGAATTTGGGGCTCTGGCCCTGAGGGTTTATATTACATCCCTGGTTGCACATAGGGCACGTTAACACCTCAATTCCCCAAAATAAACCTGGACAATTTTGCAAATAAAAGAAGGGAAGGGTGGGAAAACTTGACCCGTAACCACAGCAGTGAGGGCTGCTGAGAGCTTATAAATAAACCCCAAGGCTGGCCCAAAGTCTCTGGTGGCTGCTGAAGCAGAAATGCTGAGGTGTTCAGGGTGCTGTGGTGTTTCTGTCCTTGGAGTTCTGCTTATTTTTCACAAGGGGGTAAAAGGAAACACACATGGGACCAGGAGACTAGTTTCCAGTATGTACAAGTCCTTGCTGTAAATTTTCAGGGTATTTTGGCAAATAGTTTCACTTCAGGAATGTGACTGTGAGGCATCTGTTATCTTTCATAGAATGCAATGGCACAAACACTTGAATAGGGCTGGGATGTGGCTTGCTCAGAACAGCAGGCTCAGTTCTGCTCACTGCAACAGGGTCTTCCACAGGGGATTTTCCTGCTTTAATTTTCTCCAGCTTGCTGACTGGTTTTGTAAAGCTCAATACAAGGACAGGCAATTCCCATGTTAGCAGACATTAAAATATTTGATCATATTTAATGGATCCTTGATAGAAATTCAGCTGCTGTCATGTTTACAAGGAGACTGGTATTCTTTTCCTCTGTGTTGAAGTCACTGATGTTTCGTTCTCCATTTGAAAAGGCTTGTGATAATGCAGACATTTCTGGTTTAAGTGATATAAATATAGTCACAGTGATCTTAATGAAAACTTTGAAACTCTGGATTGTTGCTGATTTTGCAGGAGGACTGAGATCTGATTTCTCTTTTTGACTTTGACTGTTCTTTGGAAAATCAGCCCTTAGGGATTTACCAGGCCATAAGATTTACATTGGTTTACTCAGCATGTGCTTGTGTGCCTGGAAGTTGTGGTTATGCAGGGCTCTGTATGTTAATGGACTTGTGGAGCATCTGTGGTATCCACAGTGAGAAGGGGGAGCTCTGTAGTGCCAAATTCTCTAACTGTTGAGTGTTTTGGCATCCTGTGGTCAGGTGTGTGTAGGTAGAAGTGAATAAATACGTCACTAAACACAAATTTAATTCAAGAATATTAGTGCTATAAAAGATGTTCCTTTTTGTTAGAGAAAGAGTTATCTGGTAGGGTTTTTTTGCAGTGAGATATTTACTCATAGGGAATTTGGGGGAATTTTTGTGATTGTGACAGGAAGGGTTTGCATGCATAAGCATAATTTTGGTCATGAAACTCTGTTTTGCTAGAGTGAGATGGAAGAGATGACCCTGATTTATGATGGAGCGCTAGATTAGGAAAACCTCTGTGCTAAAATATAGCACCCTTATACTGGTGCTTGTGTGTTAATTTGTCTGTGGGAGAGAGGAAAGCACTGCAAAGATTTCACTGTGGGAGTGTTTGAACAGTTAGGCACATTCTGGCCAATGCCTGCAGTGGGACAGCCTGTCCTGCACTGCTTCACTACCTATGAACAGCTATTGCAATTCATGTTTCACATTTCCCTAAATGTCAGCACCAGATAGCTTCACATAACCTTCTCGAAGGAGAACATACTATAGAAATGAGAACAAAAGAAAATGTCAGATCCCTTCTTGAAAGATGCTTAGCACTGCCTCTGAGCTGGCACGTCTCTATGGGCTCTTGTGGGCTGGAAACAAAACGCTGCTGTTCAGCAAAACCTCTGAAGGCAGGAGCGAGCCGGGAGCCTCCGCCAGCTCCCCGAGTGCCACAGCCCCGTGGGGAACTGCTGCTCTGAGGAGGCTGCTGTTGTCAAACACGTTTAAAGGTCGATTTTTCAAAGGTCTGGAGTCTAAACTTTTGCAAAAGTTAGGAAGTAATGGCTTTCTGCAGGCAGAAGCTAGGTACAAGATCTACCACTAAGCACAGCTCCAGGCTGAGTTTTGAGGAGGGGGTGGCTTTGTGTGGAGGCTTCTCCTTGCTTTTGCCTGCACCCAGCCCTGGCCAGGCTTTGAGCAGACAGCAGGGAGGTCAGTGCTGTCACCCCAGAGGGCAGGGAGGCTGCTGAAAGTTTCACCCACCTCAGTCTCCTGTTGAGCTATCTGCTGTGTCACTAAACAGGCACAGCCACAGAACTGGGCATGGCATTAGATAAGATACCTGACATCAGTTAGATAAGATAGACCTAAGATACCTGACATCAGAGGTCCCTGGGCTCCATTCTCTTGCTGGGACAGGCAGAGGTGGGATTTGGTGGGATGAACTGGGATGCAGAAGAGAGCCCGGGACAGTGTGTGGCTGGGGAAAAGCACAGTCCCTGAGATACAGCTGTGCTCTTCACCAGGCATACCCTGTTCCTCCATAGCAAGCAGTTCCTGGGCCTTGCTCTTAGTTATCTTTCTAGCTGTATGAACTCCAATGGCATCCACAATTTCAGAATATCCATAATTAAGGATTAGTCTTGTTACTGTGGTATTCCAAACAGAGCATTTCTTTCAGGTGCCATATAATCATGTCTGTCTTAATAATTACAAGTTCACTGTAACTTTCTAAAGAACATAGTTGTTACTGCTGTCAAAAGTGAGGCCATTTACTGTTCTCAGTGGCATTTAAAGGCAGCTATTTAAATGGAACAGATTGTTACACTTCATGTCTAGAAATCAAAATTTAATATGTATCCTGAGGATGTATGCAATGTAAATACAGGACTGTGATGTTCTGTTTTAAATTACTGAAGAGAAAATAAGCTAACTAGAAAACCACAACTGAATATTTTGAGGTATGAGTAATGATTATGGCTTGTTGATGTTGCAGTGGGGTAAAAAAAAGGAGAAAAAAAAGAGGGAGGATCTGAGGCTCAGGTATGAAAAGCTTAGAGAGCTTAATTGTATCACTAGTAAACAGATCACTTTCAAAATAACTTGGAAGTAATATTGTGACAACACCTTTAAGGAAGCAGTCTTTCCATTTTATGTATTAAAAGTGAGTGGTGAAAGCCAGAGCTATGGTTGATTTTTGGTTGGATGAGCTTTCTGAGGTTGTGCTTCAGGAGCTGGTTTCCAAATTGTTGACAGAGGCTTGCTGTGATCACCATGATATGGAGCAACTCCCCTGGGAGTGTAAGGACTGCTGTAAGATAGTGAGCCAGGTTTTCAAGCAGATAACCAGGAGACCATCAGATTAGATAGAACACTTAAGTGATTGCAGTTACTGATATGTTGAATATGTACAGCTTCCCAGAAATGCTCCAGGATAAACATGGTCCTTTGATAAGTACTGGTTGGGGGAATTAAACTCCATGACCTCACCAGGTGGGGGGTGGGTATAGAGGGAAACTCTCTGCCCTGGGTTGAAATACTCTAAATGTATTAGGATTGTGGGTTTAATAGCTTCATGTACAAAACCAGTAGGATTTCAATGTATAAGACAACATGAGTGTCACCGGGAATAGAGATAATGAATTGCGGGTTTTTTGCACAAAGGGAGAAAGTCTGAAGAGAGAAAGTCACCAAGAAAAACATCTTTTAAACAAAAAATACTAAAAAACCTTTTAAAAACTTTCAAATTGTGGTTATTAGTATCTAGTCTTTTTTCCCATGGGAGGATGCTAAAGTTATGCTACTGATGATGTATTTCAGACATGGAGCGCTAATCTCTTCATCTGCTGCACTCTTTTTATAGTTTCTCTTGGAACCCTTTCAAGTAATAGTTACAGGTGTTCTTTTGGTTGGGTTTCATATCCTTTCCAGTCTGCTGCTCAGCTTCTGTGCTCTCTGATAAAGAATGGTATGGTATAAATCAGCATGGTCTGTTTGGTGCCAACAGCACAAAATGCTCTGTTCAGCAGCAGTCCTTGATAAGATGTAAAAAGTCTTTTCCATACCTAAATTTAGTGCCCTCTGCAGTGAAAAATGGGAAGCAGAAAGCAATTCTTGTTCAGACAGCATCAGAAATGTGTTGCTGAAGACTGAGATGTACCGTTTAGTCTGTGGCTGAGAAATTGTTGGCATGAGAATGTTCCCTTTGATATTAGTGGGAATGGGGACATGGAGATCTTTTGGTGTGCTTTGAAAAGAATCTTGTTTATCAGATTAAGAAAGGAATTATCCATACATCTTTTTATTAACTGAGCTCATAACTGCAAGCACGTCATCTTTGCCTTGACCTTTCTGCAGTGTAGTTGTCTGCTGGAGCCTTCCTCTAGGACCTCACTGTGAGGTGGCAGCTTGGTCCTGGGGTTTTTTACCTTTATTTTTCAAGGATTGATCTGAGCAGTAAGAACATTTCCAGCAGAAAGCAAGATTTTGAGGCCAGATGTGATGGTAGATTTCCAAATTGCTGAGTGTACATGAGTTTGGTTGAGAACCAAGTAAAGCTCATGAGCACAGGAAGACAAAGCAATGCTACCCCATTCCATGGCTGGCTCATGAGGTGTCTCAGGGCATAAAGAGAATGAGGATAAGCAGAGCATTAGGTGTAGTTTACTCTATCAGGAAAGTTATTTTTAAAAAGGAACAGTAATTGGTTTTGTTTTTTTAATCAGGTTTTTAATGCAAGTTTATACTTAGTGTTCTTGGGTGTGTCATACCCAAAGCTTTTTCCTTCTTTCCTTATTTGTTTTGTGCTAATAGTACCTTAAACCTTAATCCTTTACTATTAGCAAAGTATATATGACAGTCTTCTATGGAAATTTGGTCCTCAGTTGCGCAGATAAATTGTCCATGAATCACAGTAGAAAAAAAAATTACACAAAAATAATATATCCAAAGTCTTGTGTTTTGCCAGCTGGACTAGAGTACCCTACCATTATGGGGCAATAATCATATGTTTCAACTCTTGCCTATTACTAGGAAACAAGAAAGGAACAAAACAATCTTGGCCTTTTCAGTATCGTGTGTCTTGTATTTCCTAATTACCAGAATCTTCTTGTTGATGTTCAAACGACAGCCATTTTAAGATGAGGAGCTCTTGCTCGGTATGTGGTAGGAGAAGGAGCTCTGGCTTTTGCATGTTAAAGCTTTTGATATGCTTTCATCTGTGGGACATTTTGCACCATGACAAGATCATAAAATCATTGACTGGATTTCTACCATTTTGTGTGACAAGCTTTGTCCCTTCAAAGGTAGGAAGGCATCTGTCTGTCTTCCTCCCCTCTCTATCCAGCAAAATGTCCTGTACTTGTTGCAGACCAGCTCTTGTCTAGTTTTGAGCAACACCATACACCAACAGATGTATTTTCATTATGTATTAGTAGTTAATCCAGCCCACAGATGGCACACGCCTTTTTAACTGTCACCATGCAAGTTTTGTACACTCTAGAACCTTCTAAAGCCATTGCCTGGGGCCCCTGCAGTTGTTGGATGTACAGTGCTTTATCTCTTCCCTACCATCATCTGTGCCCATCTGTTAGGGTGGCCTGGTGCCAGGTTCTGTGTCAGGCAGAGCCTTCCAAAAGTGGAGAGTGAGCCTGTGTGTTTAGTGTGCTGCTGTGGCAGGACGCCACCCCTTCTTGTACAGCTCCTGTGTGCACACTGTTACTGCCCAAAGGCATCAGGGCAGGGCCACGTTCACTTCGGTTGCTTTTGCAGACAGCTCCATCCTAACTCTGGAACTACCCTGTCCACTGATTCAGTGATGAAGAGGATAGTTTCAATAGAACTGGAAGGATGTTCTCAGAAGGAAGGTGCAGTCATATCAGCAGATTGGGACAACTGAGGAGGCATTGTGACAACTGGGAGGGGCTGTTTCATCTTTTGACATATGAGATAAAGAGAAGCACCCATTTGGCTCAGGGTCAAGAGGAATATCTGCCTGCATCTTGCAGAACTTGCAGTTGTAGTGTGTGTTTAATGGTGAACCATGAGCTGGTAAGCAGATGTTTTTCCCTATTGGTAATGGGAAAAAAATTGGTAATGGTATCAGCTGCAGGAGGAGGAAGCATTTTGGTCTAGGGATCTGTGCTTATGCTTTGCAGGTCTACTCTCCTCAGCTCTGGGGCTAGGCTGTCCATTCTATTTAGGAAGATGATTTTCCCTTTTAACAAAGCAGCCATAACAGGAGATCCCATGTGAGAACAGAACATGGTCAGACCACTGAAACACATCCTTTATTTGGATTGCACTTGTTTGCTCTAACAGAAGTGATTTTGTGCCTCCTGCATCACTGTAGGAAGAATTACACCACAATAATTAAGTTGTCTTTGCCAATCAGTATACAGGTAGTGTGGGAGCTTTGTGCATGTACAAGTTCTTGAGTAAAACACTGGGCATTTCCTTTCACTCTGGAAAAATCCTACCTGTATCCACATTTTGCAGGCTCAACAGTACCCTTTCGTTTGTGTCTGGCTATATGCTGTGTTATTTTTCACTTTTCTTTAAATACAGGGCTGCAGCCATAGATTAACTTCCATGTTGTGCTGTTTCTAAATCATTACGCTCTAACATTTAATACCCAAATCCTTCTCATTACTTAGCCAAAGGCTGAGAATTTGTCCCTGGGAGAGCTCAGCCATTCCCTTTTCTCTGATCAGCTGGAACCTCCATTCAGACACACTCGTGTATTCAGGGCAGCTTGGTTTTGCTTTACGGTAATCAAGAGGAGGTTAGGGGGAAGACTTGGTTTGTAGCCCAGAAATCTTAATTCGGAGTCATTCAGAAGAGAAATGGTGCCAGAAAGCCTTTGGTTCTTGCATACAGATTAGTTCTTCAGAATTTGATCCAAAAAGTTGTGAAAAATTGTGTGTGAGGCAGGGGAGAACTGCCTGCTTTTGCTTTGTTTTGTTTTTCACCAAAGGTCTTAATGACATCCATAAAATAGGTAAATAAGTAAGAAAAACAGCAGCACTTTGAAGAATTGATTTCTCTTGGGGCACACGTCTTAAAGAATAAAAACCAAAATTAAATCCTAAAATCATTGTGTGTGCATTTTAAAATCTGTTGCATAGTTTTGGCTGGCACCCAAATTAATAACCAAATAAATCATTTCTGTGATGTAAAAGGGTTTATACCAAGTGTGCTCATTGGTATAGCTTTCTGAGACCTAGTTGGTGCTTTTTTGTTGTTGTTGGTGTCAGTCAATACTGAAATCCTTTGTCAATTAAAAGAACAAATTTTTATTTCTTCCAGTTTTTTTAACCCAAATGCTTTTGCCTTTCATACAGAAATAACAAGCTTTGATCTGCAAATGCTGGATTTCAGCAGTGCATCTGGAGCTCATTTCTGGTTAAAACTTTTCAGAGCATCATTCTAGGGCTGCAGCTTTTGGAGGAGGGGGATATTTTTCTGAAATGAAAGCTCAGACTCAAGAGTGACTTTTACCAAATTAGAAGGTCATGGTTATTAAATACAAAAAGCAGTAGTGGAGATTGGTAGTTTATAAATGCTGCTACTCAGAATGAGAGAGCTACTGTATTAAGCCGAGAAAAGCTGGTCTGAGGCATAATCAAACCAGGAAAGAAAACCCTTGTGTTTTGTTTGTTTTGTTTTGGTTTTTTTTTTTTTGTTTGGGGTTTTTTTTTTTTTTTTTTTTTTTTTTTGTCTATATGAGTTTTTAAACAGTTCTCTTTTATAACTGCTTTGGAGATGTGCATCAAATGTAATTGTTTGGGTTTTTTTTCTTTCTTCATGCTTTGGGATAAATCAGCATCCCATTAGATAACAAAATTTGTCCGTCCCTAAAACCTGGTTCTGGTTGTTAGGAGCAGATTTGGACATCCAGGAAAACCCACCTGAGCACACTTTTGTTTGGGTGTGTTGTAGCTTGGTGGTGGCTGTGGCTGTTGAGGAAATGATGGGGTTTTCACACTGACTTCTGTGGTCAGTCTCAGCATGAGAGGTCCTGAGCATTTCCAGTCCCACCAAAGCATGTCCCTCACTTTCAGTCTGGTGTCTCCTGGATCTTGGCACCCAGGCTGTTTTTCCAGGTGCTGCAGGTTCCTTTGGGCTGTCACCTCCCTCCACACTGTGTGGTGTGGCTGGGATGTGGGGATAGAACATTCCCCTAACCACAACCTACAAATTCCCATTGCTTTCCTTTCTTTTTCTCCCTTCCCAGAGAACATCCCTCGGGAGACGCTGCTGCATTTTGCGGTGAGGCTGGGGCTGCTGCGGCTGACGTGGTTTCTGCTCCAGCAGCCGGGTGGAAGAGGAGCTCTCAGCATCCACAACAACGAAGGGGCAACGCCTGTGAGCTTGGCCTTGGAGAGGGGCTACCAGAAGCTGCACCAGCTTTTGACAGAGTAAGGATGATTTGGTGGTTCCTCTGCTGGTTTTCCATTCTCCACCATGCTTGGCTTTGCTGTACATTATCACTCAGTGGTGTCTGGGTGCTGTACTACATCATTAAAGGCAATTTTGGTATAATTTTGCTTTTGCTGTTCTTGTTAGCAGCAATGGGGGCAGTCCTGAGGGTTTAGGGTAATGCAGTAATATTTTTCGGGGGTGTTTCTTGTTGCTCAGTATTCTGCTTCCAGCTGTCTTGTAAAGTCCAAAGTGAGTCACTGTAATATTGACTAATTAAGACAAATCTTATGCAAACACAAATGAAAAAGCTTTTCTTCAAGCAAGCACAACTGCCCAAAAGAGGGGAGCTAACAGGCTTTGTGGTGGTGGTAGACTGTTGTGTCCTTACTTTTTAGAAAGGGAGTTTTTTAGTTCAATGAAATAGTCATTATATTGAAATAAGGTTCATCTTGTAGAGAATAGGCATTTTACCATTATAGGCTAAAAAAAATATTAGGTAAGAATTAATGCAAATATTTAAAGGAGAGCAGAATATTTAACAGAAAAGGTCTCTTGTAAATGATCTTGAGGAACAGCCAGGTCTTACAACACATAGCAAGTAAGTAGTAGCATGAGCATTTATTGCACTGCTTTGCAAGGAATCCTTTGGAAGATGGCAAGTTAGTTTTGAGCAGCAAATGTTTGGAGATCTAGCTTTAATAGCTGAGGCTAATAAAGACAAAGAGCTTAAAAAGAAATCTTGAAGGGGCTGTTTGTATAGGAGAAAAGATTTAGTCTCTGTGTGTGTTATTCTGATGCCTGGTTCTCTTAAGCTTTGTTATAAACCTTGTGTTTCTGAATTGACTTCTCAGATACTTGGGGTTTATGTTGAGTGACCCAGTGTGATGTTTAGGAGTCTGCTCTGTTGTACACATTATCACGCAACATTCTCTGATGCAATCTGTAAATTATTCTGCTTTCTCTAGTTGTTTGGTGCAGTGTTGGGGGGCAGAAAATATGATCTGTAGTGCTGGAGTGATTGCATTTAAGTTTAATCCTTTAATTCAGGCAGCCACTCAGGAAAGTGAGTGAAGGAGAAGGTGCAGGGTGGGATGGGCTCTCTACCAAAATACCTTCTTCTGCCACCTTTACTGGCATTAATGCAGAGAGGATGACAGTGTGACATTTTTCTCCATCAAGGTCAACAGTTATACTGTGAAAACACAACTGTCTTGCAGGCTATATTGTAAAAATGGGATGTGCAAATCCATTCTGTAACTGCAGCAGGTTCTCCAAGGTGAGACTAACCACATTAGCAGGCTTTGCATACTATCAGGAAGCTTAAGCTGGCCAAAACTTAATTGAAGAGCTCACAGCAAATACTGCAACCCTAATGCAAGTAGAGCTGGTAATTTAAATAAAAATGGGAAGTGAACAAAACAATTACAACAGCTATTTGTGTATTTGGTGAAGTATTTCACAACTGGTTCCAGTTTTGGAATGGCAGTTCTCACTCAGTGGAATGGAAAGAGGACTGGGATTCCATGACCTTGTCCTGTGCCGTTGCCTTTAAGGAATGCTGCTGACCCAATCCATGAAGTTTCTCTGATGACCTTTGCAGTTTGTCTTTGGAAATAAGACAAAAGCAACTGCAGAAGTGTTACCATCAAGGTTCCAGTTCCTGTTCTTCTTGGTATATCCTTAAACTGTTCTTTGTGATTCGTTTTCCTCTTGGACTGCTGGTGGAAATACAATGTATACACATCTGACAGCCATGCCACAGGTCCCTTGACTCTGAAAACTCTTCTGTTCCCATGAAGCCCTACAAACAGAAATCCATGGATGCTGGAAATCCTGGTTCCCTTTCTCAATGGGTGGGATGGTGTGGAGCATCACGATATGACCTCGGGACTGACTGGAGCAGTGACAAGGGCATGGCCACAGCCCTCCCCACAGGAGGGTGTTGGTAACAAAATGGGCACATCCTGATTGCCCAGCAGTGATTTTTTTTTTTCTTATGCTGAGTATTTTCTGCAATAAGATGGGATCAAGACTTGAAAATCCCTATTGGGAGGAGAAATACTGAGCTTCAAAACACAGAAAATTCCATGAAGAGAGCGAGTGTCATTTATGTGCTGTCAAAACACAAAGAACACTGTACAACCTCCTTTCTGCACTCTGCCTATGCTCATGCTGTATAATCCATGCACACAGATTTGGCACACAGCTTGTCCCACTCAGCAAAACACAGAGCAGCAACGCATGCTAGTGAGGGCCCCTACAAAGGAGTCATTATTTTTACAAGTAATTAAACTGCACTATGCCAAATAAATGAATGCAGCATGTTTTGTGATGCATTATCCTTGGAGGGAATTTATTGTTCTCTTGCTTGCTAATTTGCAGGACCCTGCATTTTACAATGATTCTCCCAGCCAGCATTTTGAAGGGGTGAAATTTTGGCATAATTAGGATACAGTCATTAAAGAGCAGACATAAAACCTTCTCCGCTGTTGTATTTTTGCCTTGGTTTGTCTGCAAAGTAGCTTGATTCAGCTGCAGTGTAAATATTTTTCTCAAAAACCAATTTCACTGGTGACATTTGGAATTTCTGTTTATCTGATAAACTTTCCCTTCTCAGCTTCTGCAGTACTTCATGGAAAAAAAAATAAAAGATGCTTCCTATGTAAGTTTTCCATTCCTGGAAGTATTCTGTCCTGTGGTTTTCACTGGTTTTCATCCTCAGACAGGAAAGGTGCATGGACTGGTTCTTTTGAGACCCAAATAAGGAACTGTCACAGAACCTGTGTAGGTAACCAGAGATTGAGAGTCAATAGCAGCATTCATTAATCAGTTTTCATATAAGCAAATAAATGTTCATCATCAATAAACATTCATCAGTTGTGTATCATTCCTGAGGGGACTTGTTTTATCTCCAAGATGAGAACTGCACAGTAAACAGTGTCCTGCAGTGCACATGGAACAGGATAGTGCAGAAGGGCAGTGGTTTTATAGGGGAAGTATGTATATAAAGATTTGTATGTACAGATAATTTTGGAAATGGTGCAGTTTGCAAAGCCTTCTTTGAGTTTCAACTATTCCCAGAGTGAAGGGTCTGTTTGTCCCCAGTGTTGGAGCTGGGTGATGCTGCCTGCAGGGTGCTGGCTCTGGAGAGGCAGCACAGTCATGGAACAGGCTGGTGGAACTCTGTGAGTAACTGCACAGCTGCAGAGTGCAGGAGTTGGTGTTTCAGTGCAGTCAGGGCAGTAACACAACCCCTGCCAGTTCCGTGTTCTGCGGGGCTCTTACGGCAGTGGGGAAAATGGCTTCAAGACACCGGGAGCGTGCGGGGTTGGAAGTGTTGGAAGTGCTGCTTTGTAAAACACACAAACACTGATCTGGTTGCTGATTTTATTTCTGTCTAGTAACATTTCTTTCCTCAGCAAAGCCAAACGCTTGTAGTTCCTTCACAGCTGAGAGTGATTTATGTCCTCTGAAAAAGGGAAGCGAGAGAAAAATAAAGACCATTTAAAAAAAAAAAAAAATCATTTTTCTAATCCTTACAAAGAGTTGCAACAGTGTCTGAGTTTTTTACTGTAAACTTTTTTTACTTTTGCTGGTTTCTCTGCTTTTTGTTCTAAAGTGTTTCTGCACAGCTCTGGGATTGCTCTTCCCTTCAGATTTCCTGGTAACAATCAGGAGGCTCAGTCTGTGAAACTGTAAATTAGTACAAGTCTGTATTTCCAAAATTAAAATGATTTAATTAACACACATGGGGACTAACTCACTGGTAGCAGAAGGGTTTTGTGAATGTTTTTCAATCCATGATTATCACTTGCTATTGTTCTGATTTTACATAAGTAATTGGTGAAGTCTGGGCTGTAATCTCCATGGTGCCTCTCAAATAAGTATGCTTTTTCAGTGACTTTACTTTTATAGCTAAATACACTGTTCTGCTTTTCTGAGCCAGAGCTTCAAGAAGATTTGCCTTGGACGTCCTTTTTTTGTTTTGTTTTGTTTTGGGGTTTTTTTGCACCCCAATTTTGCAGGCCCTTTAAACAAGTGTTTAATTTCAGAAATACCCAGTTTATGTTCAGAAGAGTGTTTAAGCAGGGTCTTAAAATCAGTCACATGGTGTGCATATATTTTATTTCTGGCTAAGCAGAATCAGAAGCTGTAAGGTTTATTGAATTAATGCTGATGTTTCTCCATCTGTCCTTCCACTCCAAATCAAGCAACAGATCCATTTGATTGCTATTTGTGGAGCTGGGTTTGAGGTATGGCTTGCTGAGGTGTGGCAGGAGAACAGTTGACTTTGTATCTACAAGTGATGGCACAAGATTAATGTGTTCAGAGGGATTCAAAAATGTTAGACGGGCACTGAAGGAGGATTCAGAGGGGTGTTTTTTAAGGAGGTGCTGTTTAGCTACAGACAGTAATGTCTGGAGCAGTGTGGGAGGGCAAGTGGTCTACAGGGTCTAGTTTTATGGCTGTAGGATTTGCAGTTGAAATACCATCATTTAATAGCTTTAACATCATGATTTAAAAGATGCTGAGGTGCTGTGGATTTCTTCTGGCCACAGCAGAGGAGCAGACTGGGAGTGGGAGGATGGGGCAACTAGGTGTAAACATGATGGAGCAGGAAGAGTTTGTGTTTCCCTCTTCCATCTACTCACCCCACATCATGCTCCAACTTTTACTGACTTCCTCATGTGTTCCCACATCCCTATGAAGACTTTCCATTCTTTGGTTCCCTCCTCTCCTTTGTTTTTATATAACCACCTCTGAATACAGAAGAGAGAAAGAAGGCATCGTCCATGTGATAGAAACAGCTTTTTAACATTTCTGTATTCCCACTTGGAAACTAGTCCTGGGAGATCATGGAAACAGACCTGTGAGAATGAGAAAGAAGAGATTTAGAAGAGATTTGAGAATATTTGGTAAGATATAAGAAGAAATTATTTTCCTTCCCCCAGCAATCCTGATCTGGAAGTGTTCCCAAAAATTATAGGGGCCATAAGTGCTGGACAGCCTTGTGTGGTTGGTAAGTGATTATGAGAGACCAGCTCTGTTTCAGGATAAATTTAGAAAATGCAGATAAGTGGTTTCCCAGAACTGCTGGGTTGTTGGCCTCAGGCATGGACTAGCTGGATACTCAGTTAGGATGCTCATATTTAGTCTCTGGAGCAGATTTGCTGCAAGCAGTGACATTCATGGTAAGGGTTAGAGTTTGAATAGATGATTGTAGAAGAAGTCTCTGTAAACTGCTGTGTCAGAGGCAGCCAAAGGCATTGCTTCTTCTTGGGATTGTGCTGCATAGCCAGTGATCATGCTTGCTTGCAGCATGTGGAGATGTTCCGCTCAGACAACTCTCCTTCCATATCACTTATTCTGATCTGAGGTGCTGTTTTTAGCTGTAAACACTGCTTGCTGAAGTATTCTCCATGATGGTGCTTTTTAATTTAAAATGCAACAAATGGCATCTGTTTTCACTCTTGAGTGCGTTTCATAGATTCACATTAAATTCCCTTTGTTTACTAATGAGTCTCCAGGTGGACATTGTGCTCTGTGTTGGACCTACATCTCCACATCCTGAGCAGGGCATCCTTCTTGCTACATAGTGCTCTCTGAAAATAAATAGAAAATGCATTTAATAATACTTTTATGGAATGTAGATTGTACTTTTTGGCAAATATAGTTGATAAGAGTTTGTATATTTTTATACTTTTTTAAATATATAATTAACATTGTGTTGATCGATGAGAAGTTAGCATTACATATTTTGAATCCAGTTATTAAATATTTAATCTGATATTGAAGGGTAGGTTTTGCAATCTTGAATTCAGTTTGGTATTAGAACCCACAACTGCAGTTCATGTTTGTGCAAGGCACTGTAAGGGGTTAGTCATTATTTCTGCATCAGATGAACTTTTAACTCTTTCTTTCAACATCAAAACTATTCAAATCAGTGAGCAATACGAAGGTTTTTCTTATATGAGAAACATACTTTTTTTCTACTTTCCTGGGGCTTTTGTAACACTTGGAAACACCTGAAGTATGAATTCTGTGTTTATTAAATCTCTTTCAAATTTGAAAATAGTTGACTTATTTTAACCCTTTCTAGCACATGCTGATTGCATGTGTTTTCTGGGTGTCATACACAATGCACATGGATGGTTATAGAAACGAGGAGGAGCAAGGAAGTGTTTGTGTGCATTAATGTTTTGTATATCATGGATGACTGTGGGTGCAAAATTGGTCATACATATACAAAACCTCCATTACCCCAACAGTTCTGCAAATAACTCTGAATTTCTGTTTGGTCAGATTTCTAAGATTGGTTTAAATGCTGGTGACTGCATTGAGTGTGGGTGCTGGGTTTTCCCAGGAGGGATTGTTGGCTTGCTGTAAATTGCCTGTGCTGTGGGCATGTTGCACAATCACCTCCAATCTTATCCCTGTAGGCACCATTCCTTGTTTGTCCCAAATCACAGTCTGTGTGATACCATAATAGTAGCAATAAAAAGAATGTAAGATTAGAATTTAATTTATTACATTTTTATTTACCTTACAGATAAGAGCATCTAAATTCTGGCCTTTTCCTAGTGTTTCATGCAGCCATAATGGTAGGGGCTTTATTTAATTTCTTTTAATTGATTTTCTTTTTCTTTGTTTTTCCTTTGCCACGTGGATCATGGGGCTGGTGCTTTCAGAATAAACCCACAGCTGTTCTCAGGCTTGCAGTAAGATCCTAAGAGCAGGCAACGCTACTGTGCTTGTTTTGTTTCAGCTCAGAAATCTAGAGGGGATATTCCCAGGAAATAACACCTTGAGTTCCCACACTGCCTTCCTCACCCCTTTGTGAAACCATGGGATAAAGCTTCCTAATATTAAATTTTGCTTAACTCACTGAGGCTTTTTCATTTGTCTTCTGATCTCTTCCTCTCCCCTCCAGCTCAAGCCTTGTCTCTTGGTACTGGAATACACGCCTGCTGTGAGCGCCAGCACCTTGAATTTCAGACCCTTGTTGCTGAGCAGTTTCTGCAGCTTTTGAGGGCAGGCAGAGCTTTTGATCAGGTGGTGGTTTGTTGGTTTTTTGGGGTTTTTTTTGTTCTCCTTTCTTCACTTATCTTCCCTCTTCTTAAAAATCTCTTGCTGGTATCTGCCGGAAGCCAGGAGCCGTGCGGTGTGGGCTTTCCTTTCTTTTTTCCACTCTCTGCTCCCCTCCCAGATGGGGAGAGATTCAGCACACAAGAACAGTGTGCTGAACAGCTCTACCTTGAAAAGGGACCAGTCTATTGGGCAGTACTGGGAGGTTTAAATAAAACCCACTTCCTACTTATCGTCCCGTCCCAGCTTGATGATCTAGTGGAAGGTGTCCCTACCCATGTTGAAACTAGATGCTCTTTAAGGTCCCTTCCAACCCAAACCATTCTGTAATGCTGTGATCTTACCATTGTGTCTTACTTGCCAGATGGGCAGGAGGTGATCCTGTAGTTTCAGCAATCTGTTCAGCTCCCAGATGGAGCAGGACATGGCCTGAGAGTATTTTGAAGTATTTTTCTTCTCCTCTCTCTCTGTTTGAAGTAGTCATCCTTCTTTCAGCCACCTTTCTGCAGATGAATAATGGGATGGTAAGTCTGTTCTTAATTTCAACTAAAATTTTCCCTTCTGGGTTTGCCTTCATGGGACAGAAGACTGACCAGAGCTGGAGGAGTTCTTCCAGGCTTTTTCAGTGGGCCATGGCATGGTTGTGCATGCTAGTGAACACTAGCAGCCTTCTCAGGCAGTCCTTGGTTTTTTAACCAAGATACTTTCTTCTGTGAAAGTTGAGCTCAGAAATGTTTCTTACAAAATGTTCAGTTCACTGGTATCTGTTACGTATTTTGATGGGAAACTGTTGAAAAGGGAAGATGAGAAAGATTTGACCCAGGATGGTTAAATCTCATAAGAAGACAGATTTCCATTGTTTCTGGCAAAGTGCAGCAAACTGGATTTTTGTGCTGAACAAAAGCAGATTTTCAAACTTCTCGAAGGCTGAAGTTTGTATACATAGTTTCGCTAATAAATCTTCAGTAAGTATTTGCATATCTGTTTTTATCTCCTAGTAGAGCAGCTTGAATATACACTCTTATAGAACCACTACAAAAATTCCAAGTTTGGACAAAATAAGCATCTTTCACAGCCAGAAAGTACAAAACACATAACAGCAAAGCTTTTTTCCTGGAAGAAAGTGTGTTTTTATCATCTCTCAATAAAACCCAGGACTTGCAGGGAGACATGCAGGAAAGGCACAAACAGTGAAGCTCAGTGTATGCAGGCAAATGAGCAGAAGTGTCTTCTCAAATGGCCTTGGAAGTGATTGCCTGAAAAACAGGAACAGTGGTGGGAAAATGAGTTAATGCTTGTGAATCCTCATTTGTCCTCTCTGCTTCAGACCATTACTGCTGGGATGGAGCAGAGTATGAAGGGGATGGTTTGAAGGAGACAATAGATTGAACTATTTGCTATCTATCTCACTGCTTAATTTTGTGTAACAAAGGTGACTGCTACTAAAAATGAGAGCTTGGAGTTTGTACTTGGCTGGATGTGAGAAACTTCTTGTTTCTCAAAAGGTTTAAAGCTTTTCATAAAGTGTAACATAGAGTGGCAGCTTGAATATGAAAAGAAACTGCTCTCTTTGTAAGCAAAAGTGACTATTTGATCCATCTGGGTCGTGTGAAGGTTGCGGATTGCTGGAGGGGTGGACACACTCGCGGTGTTGCAGGGGGACTCTGCCTATCATCTTGCTCCAGATTGAGCCTTTTGAAGTTGCTGAGGGCCCTTTGAGGCTCAACAACTCACGCAGGCAGCACTTTGTGGGTGCTGATTTGGAGCTGCCTGTGAGGGTCCTTGAAGCTGATGAGAAAGTGGAGCGGATTGATGGCGCGCAGTTCTTTAATCCGGCTGCTGCTGTGGGCTTTGTGCTGACTGCCTCATTGTACTCTGAGAGTGGCCCCGAGTACAGTGGTTTCTCATACACGACAGCTGAAGAGAAGAATACTCCAGACAGAAATGTCTGTGTTTCCTTGATAAAGGAAGGTCTTTTCTTTAGTTACTTGTAATGGCTCAGTTGACTTCAGTGTCTCTGTGGATTTATACCAGTCACCACCAGAAACTGGATGCTTCCTTCTGTTTCTCTGTGAAAATACTGATTCTGCTTAAATCAAGTGTAATTCTGCTGAAGTCAAGTCATGACTGAGATAAATGGTGGTGAATGGTGGAAGCCATAGTATTGCTTTGTCTGAATTTCCTTGCAGATTTAGCCCAAAATGAGTCGCAGAAGGGGGTAGGTGGCTGTGCTGGGGCAAAGCAGGGACAGCCATTGCCACCACCATTGCCTGCACAGGTTTCTCTTTCTCTGATGAACCATTGACCGTTTACCCACCCTGCTCTGCCCATTCCTGTTGCTGATCATAGTGTTTGCTCATTATGACTTTGCTTTCTAGATTGCTTGGCTTCTCAGAGAGATAGCCCTGTGGCTTGCTGGGGGGCCCTTACCCATAAGAAAGGTTTGTGAATTTTAAAGCAAGACCTCTCAGCAAAGATTCTGAAAACTATGTGTGGTTTTACCTGGTTGATGGCATGCATTTGTGTTTATGTACCTTATTGAATTCCTAATTATTTAAAAACAATCACAGCTCTGCCCCTTCCAAGGAAATTTGTAGCTGAGCAGCAAGGGGAGATCTGAAAATGGTTAGTCTCTGCAACAGGGAGGGGGCATTATAGAATCACAGAGTAGTTTGGTTTGGAAGGGGTCTTTACAGGTCATCTAGTCCAATCCCCAACCCAGCTCATAGGTGGAGCTGGGTGTCAGTAGATGCATCCCTGGTAGAAGGAAGGCAGGGAAATTCCCATTTCTTGCACCCCTGAGCAGGTCAGTGTCATCTGTTTGTGTAATGTTCCTGGGGTTTGGCTCCATGTCTCTCCTGTTGGATGCAGGGCTTGGTGGGGTGGTGCACAAGCTGCTCTGTCTGGGATGATCAAAACAGATTTTGGGTTTCCTGAGTCAGTTCCGACTCAAAATGAAATCTGTGAACCTGAAGGTGGTAAACACCTCAGTGTTTGCTCACCACCTCAGTGGGCCAGTGTTGCTGCTGTGCAGCTTGGTTAGACCTGAGGAACTACTGCTTTTAGTGGTGCAAAATCAGGGTTTCATGTTCAAAAAGAGAGGACCGAATAGAAATTTCTATTGACTACATTTACCTGCTAAGTTATTTTTCATTCTGATCTACAGCATCTTTTTTTCTTTCTTTCCTTTGCATTGGTAAAAAGAAACCCCATGATAGTGCAGCAGATAACCAGCTGTCTCACAACACTGAGAACATCTTGCACAGAGGCAGTTTCACAGAGCAAGTTCAGTTCATTTCAGGAGTGAAAAAATTGCTGCAATTTGATACCTGTTGGGTGTTTGTGAGCAGTGTGCTGGCTTTGGTGTAGAAGTTGTACCATGATAGTTTTCATTCCTTCCAACTTAGCCCTTTGCTGTTCTGCCTTTCAGGTGTCAGCTGTTCCGTGACAGCTTCTCTGGTGATCTTCACCTTGATAAATTTGATTTAAAACGCAGTTGCCATGCCCTTAGCTGCTAGTCTGTCATAGTCTGAGGCAAAACCCACCGATCTCTACCTAGGAAGGACCTTGTGAAATAAAGCTTGTGGCTGGCATTAGCACTAAATCACATTAGTTTTCAGGACTGAGGAGTGTGTGTGTGTATCTGTCTGTCTGGCCCTGGAGCCGGTGCCGTGCTGCACTCTCTCCCATGATTAGAGTCCAGAGTGAAGGAGAGCGTGCGTGTCCTGCAGTGCAGGATCCCTCCCCCTGCCCACTAACCCAGCCTTGTTTTCCAGGGAGGGAGCCAGGGAGCCGGACTCGTGGAGCACCCTGTCCCACACGGTGCACTCGGGGGACTACAGCGTGAAGCACCACCGCGGGCTGGGCGTGTACCTGCTGACAGCTGAGGCCAAGGAGGGGACAGCAGCCAGCTGGGAGAGGGACATTCAGCACCTGCAGATGCACATGCAGAGCCACCAGCACCAGGTGAGCAAAAGGCTGAGGGGGTGGAAGAGAATCAGATCTGGCTGGTTGCAGCCTGGCGCCTAGGGAGGACTTTTACACATCAGCAACCTTCAGGGCATGTTTCCCTAGGTGTTTTCTCTGGATTTCTTATCAAGCATCCAGGTGGAGACCTGTCCATTTGCTTCTTATTTGAGCATGGGAGAACTGATTAAGCTGTATTAGGCGGCAGATGTTCTCATTCAGAAGAGAAGCAGGCTCAGGGCTGTGCAACACCAGCTCTGTTTTGCCTCTCTCTGCTCCCAGTTCCTGACTGCTCTTTTAGTTTTGGACCCCCTTGGATGAGCAGGAACACCTCCCTGGAGACATGCTGACCCTCTGCCTGCCTGGCAGACATTGGGCAGCTTAAGGCAGGCTCTGGAGTGAGGCTGGGGGTGTGGGCTATAAGCACATCTCCATTCAGATTGAAAGTTCAGGGTCAGAGAGGAGCCTGAGAGGAAAGTTTCTGGGATGGGTGATGGAAAAAAATGGCTGTTTCAGTAGTAATTCAGTGTAGGACTCAGAGGACAAGCCTGCCTTGGCCACACAAGGCTTGTTTCCATAATGGTCCTTTCATTGTGTTCCTCTCAAACTCTGTGCTGGTTGGACCACAGGAACTGTAGGGCTTTGGAAGGGCTTCCTCCTGCTGCTTTAAAATCAATGCCAGGGTCTCAGTTGGGATGGGAAGGTGAAACATCAGAACACGTCTGTGCCATTTCTCAGAAACACCCACGTGCCTGTCACAGTTGGCATCACTTGTGGGTGTTCCTTCATCAGAACCCATATCCGGGGTTCAGAGGTGCAGGATCTAAACAACAGGATATTTTTGTTGCTTGAACTAAGGGAGGGGAGAACTGCTGTGTGCAGGCAGTGGGCTGGGGGATGAGCAGAGGAATGGGCCATGCTAAGACATTTTCAGCCTTCCCTGAGTACCTGAGATGTTAATTACTCCCAATCTCAGCAAGAGGTGGTGGCATGAGTGGCAAATCCAGGCTAACTGTGAAATCTCTTCCCCTTTCCATCAGAAACCATGGCAAACATATCCAGATCACTGCTTGTTTGCTCATGCAAATGCCAGATTGGGAACATTTGCCTGACAATGAAATCAGAAATAGACTTTACTTTCCACCACTGTTTTTCTTCACATCTAATCTGATTTGAATTTGGAAAGCAGCCCTGCAATTATTTCATTTAGCTTTATTTTGGGTCAGTTGAAAGCCTGTTGGCTTCCTTTGGTGATGGCTGTATTTTTCCGGCTATCAGCAGAGTGACTTCACCATGAGGATGCTGGGCTGCTGCAGCCCCTCCTTTTGAAAACCCTTCTTGTTCCCAAGCAAGTGTCACTGTTGTCTGTCTGTCCATCCTGGCTAGGATCCAGGAGCACAGTCTCCATGCTCTGCTGTGGGGTTACAGCCACCAAAGACCTGGCACAGTGTTTGCCCTTGCAAGAAGTATCTGCAGCCTGTTGGTACCACTGCACGCAGAGCCCCACGTGCCATCCCTGATGCTACACAAGGGATGGAGATGCCATGCTGCTGCCTCCAGTGCTAACCTGTCTTGGAATGCCTCAAAACCAGGGAGGCAAACTGACAGCATATGTGGAAGCTGGGCAGCAGGGTTATTTTGAATAGCAGGGAGCTTCGTGGCAAACACCAAAAGTACATTTAGTGGTCTGTGACTCAGTGAGTCTGTGGCACTGCTCAATGTTTGCAAATCTCAGAGTGTGGAAAGACATGTAAATGCAATATCCTCAAGGCAGCAGTGACGATTTTAGCCACCATTAGTATATGCAATACCCAGAAGTTCCCCATGATGCATCAGTTAACATAGTGGCTGCTTTAATTATTGGGGTGTATAATCAACAGTTTTAGTGTGAAGTTCTATTTCTCTGAGAACTAAAAACCTAAACAAAATTTTCAAGGAGCTGTTCAAGTTAGACTTCTAGTATGCATCTATTTTTTGGAATTATTTAACAACTAAATGAAAGAAAAGCTCAGATCTTACATCGTTCGTTAGAGTTTTGTGTATGTGGAGAGTCTCAGGCACTTAGTGAGAAACCAGTGTGACCTTGGAAAGCTTGGGGTGCAAAACTCTAAGCAAATCTGGGGGGGGCTCTGTTGGGTGTACAGGGAGGGATTAAATTGTTAATTTAATAAGCCACTATTTCTAAGATGTGAATGTTGATACATTCTCTTCTACAAAAAAGAGAATATTAAAGGAAATATTGAAACAGACAGTTCTTTCTAAGTAAAGGCTTGATTGTATCAGACTATAAAAGATTGACAAAGCAGGTGCCCTGGAAGGACAATGCAGATTAGAGAGGAATTGATTATGATGCTATTGTTCCATGATAATGCATGTATTAGTTTTAATAATATGTCATAATTTTGAAATTCTTATTTCCAGTTAGGAAATAAATTTCAGATATTTAATTACGCCTGCATTTCTCAGGAATAGATTATATTATTAGTTCAGTCCCAGGAGCAGGAGACCGTTGATGTGTTTGGACATTGTCAGCCAATGCCTGTGCCTGAAGAAGCATTTCCATCCATAGAAAGAAAATTGAGAAATGCTGGCAGGAGCTGGGGAGTGCCGTCAGGATCTGAAGGTGCTCTTAAGGAGCATTTGCTTGAAGTCCTTTGGGACTAGGCTGGGATATATTTTCATTATTTGGTAGACCGAATTCTGCTCTTTACTAATCTTGAATTTACGTGCACTCAAGAACTGAGACTGCAGCTTCTCAAAGAGCAATTACCAAGATTACAGTTCTTTTCGGTTGTGGCCGTTGGTGTAGCAGGTGGGTAGAGGGACAAGTTTCAGCTTTGGGGTGTTCAGGCTGACTTTAGGGAAGATTCTTCATGGGAGAGTGGTGTGGCATGGAAATAAATTGCCCAGAGAGGCTGTGGATACTAAATTGGAGGTTTGGCAAGATAAAGTTATGGTTGACCTGATGCTGCAGTGGCAGTAGGCCAGTTTCAGACAGGTGGTAGGACTAAATGACCTTTGGGTGCTCTTTTTAACCAATGTTTCTCTCATTCTAGTAGTTTCAATATTACCTCCTCCTAATAAAACCAGCACGCAAAATCCACTGCACTGTGTTCTTTAGCTTCTCCTGGATGACACCAGGAATAGGATTCATGTGGAGCAGGATTAGGTAGATACAGGTCTTGAGTAACTGCATGACAAAATAGTGGGGTTTTTTTTCTCTTTTGTGTCTTGTTACAGAGTTTAAGGCAGCAGACAGAACCTGTACTGGGAGATTCTGGAGACAGCTGTGCTGAAGGAGCAGAGCCAGAGGGTCACCTGACCACTACCTCTCAGAGCCTAGAAGAAATGGCAAGAGAAGAAAGGCAGGAAAATCCATCTGATCTGGTTCACCTGGACATTGGGCAGCTCTCAGACCAAACCCAGCAGGAGGAGAAATGCAACAGCAGCAGTCTGGGAGCTTTTAATGATGCACCAAAAGACATGGTTAGCCTGGGAGATGCAAACAGTCCAGGGAGCTTCTGTGAAAGTAAAAACACAGCGATATTGTGTAAAAAGGAAGGAGAGGCGGGGCTAAGATCTGCAGAGGGCTCTGGGACTGTACCAGACGAGGACTGCACTGTCAGCTTGTGTGCAAGTGTAAATGGTGCTGTAAATCTTCCATCCTCTGGAAATACAAATGAGGAAGCTGGAATGACATCGGCTGGAGTTGTTCTGGATCAAGCTGGCGTGGGCAGTCCAGACAGTGCCCATCAGGAAGTGCAAAGTGCTGAGGAATTTGCTGACAGTGCTGCTGCTGTGGCTGCAGCTGCAGGTGAAGCCCCAGCTTCCTTGGAGGGCCTGGATGTGGCCATGGGCCAGACTGAATGCAGGAACTGTGCCGGGGCACCTGAGAGGACTAAGGGCCAGCGGCGGGCAGAGGATGGGATGGCAGAGCCTGCTGAGAGGACTGCAAACCTGCAAAAGAAATACCCAGCTAAGGAAGAGTCATCCAGGGCTGCTCAGCCCTTACTCAGTGGTTTCAATGGCACTGAGTGTTCGGATGGGGAGGATGCAGATGTGGGAGTGGTATCAGCCTGTGACGGTGCAGATGCAGATGGTGACACTGCCAGTGTCTCTGCTGACCTTTGCAAGACAGGCAGTAACAAAGAGACTGATGTGGACTCGTGCACTGCTCAGGTAAACGGTGACTTCATGGGAAGCCAGGGTGATGCCAGTGTCACAGGGAGGCAGGAGGTCACTGCAAGCACTGGGGAAGCATTGCTGGGAGTGAATGGGATGAAGGTTCCAGCATGTGCATCAAAACTTACTCCTGGTTTGGAAGTCCATGACAGCTGTGAGAGTGGGGAGCAAGAAGGGCAGGTGGAAGCAGGCTGCACAGATGAAAAATCCAGCTTGCCCTCACTGGAAGGCAGTGTGGAAACTGATGGCCCTGGTGCTGAACCTGAAAACAGAGATGTTGATGGATCTAATGAAAGTGGTGCAGAACCTGCACAATGCCAGGAGAGTGGTGAGATTGCTGACCATGGGGCTGAAGCCATGGAGAGCAGTGAAAAGGAGCCAGTAGGAACTGATACCAGCAGCTGCAGAGATGAAAGAAGCAAAGATTCTGCAGGCAGTGGCCAGGAAGTTGCTGCCTGTCACCCTTCTGCTGCTCAAACTGGTGTTAAAGATGAAATGGGCAACAGCTTCAAACCAGACATTGCTGAGCAGAGCGAACGTGAGGAACGTGAGCCTGCATCGCTCCCTCCAGAGGATGCGAGCACAGGCCTGACAGAGAAAGAGCCTGCACAGGCTGGAGCAGAGAAAGCAGAAAGTGCTTCAGAGGGGAGGAGCAGCAAGGTGGAATCACCCTCTCCCCTACCCAGAGGAGAGGGGCCGGCTGTGAGTCAGGAGGGAGATGCTGCAGTGGCACCTCCCCGGCAGGAGGCAGCTCTGCAAGGTAATGACCCTGGATCAGCTCCATGTGCCAAGGGCTCAGACTGTGCCGAGGATGATTTAATAGGCACACCCTCTGCAGCTCATAATGTGGAATCTAAACAAAACCAGGAAGCGGTGGCGGCGAGGGCAGGTTCGGTGGAGCTTGCCTGGCAGCATGGTGGGGAGCATGGTGGAGTAGCTGCTGCCTGGCCTGGGGACCATGCTGGGGACGAGGGCTCCCCAGAGCAGGGCCACTCACAGCAAGTTGAAGGAAGCAAAGCTGAGCCTGAGCAGGAGGCTCATGTGAATGGCAATGAGCAGGTTTTGTCGGAGGAACTTCTTGCTGCTGTTGTGAAACCTTCTGCCTGCAGTCTGGAGGAGCCTGTGGTGGGCAGCAGCAATGTGGGTACTGGGCTGAAAGGAACAGACCAACCCAAAGAAGATTGCAAGACTGGAGCTGAGGTTGCAGCGGAAGGCACCATGCATGGACCTGCATCAGCAGATGAGTCACTGGGTACAGAGAGCGACTCTTGTCCGAATGCTGGGCTGAACCAAGAACAAGACTCTACTCAAACCCTACAACGAATCCCCCCCCACAGCAGCACCCCCGAGTTAAAGGATGCCTCAGAGGTGGGAGCCCCGAGTGATGGCTGTGAGGGTAAGGAGGTGCCAAGGGCAGTGACAATAGCCCCTGTTGCAGCATATCCAGAGGAGCAGGAGGACACGGAGAGTGTGCTGCCCCGCGCAGCGCTGCAGCCCATCGCAGAGGAGCCCACGTGTGACAGTGACTCCAGCACCGACACCGTCTGTCCAGCTGGTGACAGCGACCCTGCTCCTGCCCTGACAGCGGCTCAGAGGGAGGCCTTGGCTGAGCCCCATGGAAAGCAAAGCCCAGCTGTACCTGCAGTGCCTTTCTCGCCATGTTCCTGCCGCTTACAGGCTGTTGAGTCACTGGAAAATGTGGGAGTGAGGAGTTTGGTATCGGCTAATGATGCCTCTTCTCTGGATAAAGTTCCTAAAATGGTAACAAGTTTTGATGCAGTGGTTTTTGCGGCAGAGACACCTTATTCCCATGAAGTACCTGCTGCAGAAAAAGTGGGGCTTGAGCCCCAGACTGTAGTGGAAGCTGGAGCCAGCCTTAATGGACAAATGGATTTAAGTTCCTCAGCGAAGAAGAAGAATGTCAGCCTAGCAGTGCAAGGAGCTGAGCCTGTTACAGGTAGGAAAAATTAATTGGTTGCCTACTTTTTAGCTTTTTCATTGTAGGTGTGTCTCTGTCACATCATCACCAAAGGAAAGGAAGTAAGAATGGGAGGCTGGTGTTGGAGAGGAAGTGTTTGAGTTTTTTCTGCTGACAAACAAAAACTTTGTTGCATATAAAAATTTCCAACTCAAATACACGTTGCTTGTCTGGCACTGGAGGCAAGAACAGACCGTCATCTTCTATGTATTTGTACAGAGGAATTTCTAGCACGTAAATCCTTGCTGGAGAAGAAATGAATGGAAGGGAGCTATTTGGATTACTTTATCTTCAAGTTATAAGCTTTCATGTGGGCATGAGGATTTATTTCCTTGGGGCTACTTCTTAATTTTTCCCCTTTATTTTTGCTAATGTGGAGCCAGCACTTACAACAAGGCTCTCCTGATTTTCTTTGCTTGTTGACTTGAGCCAGCTGCCAGTGTCCCTCTGAACTGCCCAAAGCTGCTTCCTGATTGGCAGCATTTGGTCATTTATAGCAGCCAGTGAGCCCTACCCCTGCTGCCTTTTCCGGGCTTCAGAGCTTTTTTTGTTGGGCAGAGCAGCCGGTGGTGTTTGCCAGTGCATTTCAGCAGTGCTGGAACTCTGATGATGAGATTCACCGGCTCCAGTGGGCTGGGAAGTGGGACTGGTGTTCCCCATGGAAGAGTGGTGATGGGGGAGAGCAGTGGGACTTGGGGGACAGCATAGAAGCCTCGGGTCCATGCAGCAGCAGCTAATGGAAAACTTCACCAGGTAACTCCAGGAAGGGAGATAAAGGGGTATTGAATGAAAAAGAAATGGGTTCGTTGCTCCAGCCTGCGATTTAATGGTAGGTAAATTTGGTACTGAAGCACAGAGCAAATCTGATCTGTGTATCCCACCTGTTCAGGCAGCTGTTAAATGGAAGCAGCTGAACTTTTTCAGTTGCCGTTTTTTCTTTGCTATGAGAAAATGATACAGTGCCTCTTACTTTCCCAGCACTGAACAATCAAACAAACAAAGCATTTAAAGGATGAAAAGAAAATCTGCCGTGATATAAATCGTGAAGTTGTGAAGTTATAAAGCTGTTTCAGTGCTCTGATGCTGAGAGCTGTTTCTTCAGTCTAAGTGCAGCATGGGGTGATGGTAGAGAGTTTGTTCTGATATGTGACAGCAGAATAATTGAGGGTGGTATAAAGGCTTGGAGGGGATGGGGGGGGGTCCAGCAAATCCATTTTTGTTGAGTTCAGGATTTTTAGAATGTTTGTGTATCAAGAGATAACCAGTAAACATGAGTCAAGAGATCACTAGTAAATAAATGAAGTGAAGAAAGATCTGAAGGTGGATTAGAGAGCTGTTTTCAGAAGGAACCTCTTTTAATGCTGTGTTGGTTTGACAGTTCAATAGATGGGAGTGGCTGTAAGTCAATACTTGGCTGGGCTCCTTTTCTTAGGAGCCCCAGGCTCTGCCTGCTTGATCTGTACAGTTCAGGTCTTTACCTCTGGTTGGATTCTTAGAGCCATGACATTGTCGAGGTGAGGTTTTAAAAGCAAAAGGGACCAGACAGCCCAATAAGAGAGTAGCTGAAGTAGGAAAGTAATGTGAAGTCATCATTCTGTATTAGGATATGGAAAGGGGAGGAAAAAAAAGGAGGTGATCCTGTTACTGGCTTAAAATACATAAGGATTTAGGACTGAAAGGTCTTGGAATAAAATAGTTTGAATAATAACACAGTAAAATAATAAATAATCTGTCCTTAAGCAGAAATTGTTTATGTGCAATGAGATGCCACACAAAAGAAAATTTCAGTTGTAGTATTTTCTCTTGAAGTACTTAAGGATTATCTTGAATCAAAATGTTTGGGAAGCCCAAATAACAAATTGGCTTTGAGCAGAGGCAAGTGGTTGCTATTTGGAATATTTCTGAAACTGGTCTCCTATAGAGCACCATCTAGAACTGTGATGTGGCAGTCATGCAACAGAACTGATTTGTTGTTTATAATTATTGCTGTGTACATTTTTCATGTTGGTGTCTAGCCTTGAGTAGCATGTTTTTTGTAGGAGTTCAGTGTCAGCCTTCAATTTTTCTCTGCTGTGCCAGTTCTGGGGAGTTTTCCCAGAAGTCTGGGTTTGTAAAGAGGATTTTGTATCTGTGCTGGACTCACCAGTTCTCAGAATGAATCACATCTTTTTTCAGTGGAATACAATAGAACCTTCCCAAAGGAAGTGTGGGTCACAAGGCCATGTCTCAGAAACTCGTGTAGTCAGAGGGGTTTATTGTCATGGTAATTTATCAGCTATGTAATCAGCTGATAATTGCTGTTGCTGTTACTCCAGATCATTGAGGTCTTTAATTTTTTTATTTATATTGTGAAACTGCTCCCAAATATACACCTGTTTATATCATTGCCTCTACTTATTTTCTACCTACCTCCAAAACAAAGACTTCAAAAGGCTAATTTCCTTATCCAGACAGGTATCTAGTGACTGGTCACAACCCTGAAGAAAGCTGATGAAGGTAGATCCTGCTTTCCTGAGGCATCTCCTCCTACTGTTTGCTTTAGACTCAGAACTCCATTAGAGCTGAGTAATGGGTTCTGCAAGCACATTGTCTGCAAGGCAGGCAGGTAGATGCTACTCATTAAAAAAGAAAGGAGTTAGGTTATGAAATCACAACACAGTAGGCAGGCTGGGTGAGAAGAGATGCCATGGGTTTGTGCTGACAAAATGCCTCAGAGTAGTTGCAGTTTCTTGGCAGAAACCAAACCAGGCAAGGTTAGATTGTATGGTTGGGGTCTGCCATCTTAAATAACAAATGCTGTAATTACTGCTCCCTAGCCGTTCTCCTGGGAGAAATATCTCCTGTAGATCTCAGCATTTCAAGAAAATATTCCTTGACAGAAGAATATCACCTTATGAGTCCTCACCTCATTTTTGTTAGCGGCATTTTCCCTATGGAAAAGCTTTTGATACAATTTTCTTCCCAAGTTAGAGTGGCAGGATGAGCAGGTAACAAATGTCACTAATGGTTCCACATGTGCAACAAGGGGCTCTACGCCCAGAGACCTCTGTGGTAGCTTTATAGTGCTTTTCCTTTGGGATATTTCTTAATGGAAATTTAGAAAGAAGTGACAGAGTGAAAAAATTGTCTTGAATTTCATCCTGAAGGCAAAATGTCTTCATCCTCCATTTCTTAGCTTGCTTTTCCCATCCTCAGTGCACCAAATGTTTCTTACTTGCTGTCTTTGGATCAGGATCTCAACCATGGTGGCATTGCCATGACCCTGAGCAGATCTCCAAGCAAATGAAACTTACAGATTTGTAGTATTACATCTGATTTTTGAGTCTGCCCACAAATTCATGCAGTCAAGGCAAAATCATTACAAAACCAGATGGTCCCAAAAAACAAGGGTAGACATTAAAGCCAGTGGAAAATCTTTAGTGACAATTGTTAGGATGATTTCCCCATGAAGATGGGAGGCTCCTCTTGCTAAATCCCTGTATGGGTAAACTCACTGCAAGCACACGGTGCCCTTAAGAAGGCGTTGTCATCCATCCAGTGTTTGTTTTTAGTAGAAATGAGAGTGGGAGTGGGATTAGAGAGGGGTTTAGCCCTGACACAGCCACTCTCCATCTGGGTGGCTTTGGTCAAATCACTTCACTGCCCTAAAACTGTCCTGTGTGTCATGAGAGTCCTTAGCTTAGGGTTGAAAGAGAATTACGATGTTGACTTCATGCCAGAAAAAGGTAAGCAGGGGGAATCCCTGGGGAATGGTGACTAATGAAAACTTGGCTGGGCAGAGGAAGCAGCTGGGACATGAAATTTGTACAACTGCGATGGTGACACCATCACAGGAGCATGGAGAAGGGGAAAGTCAGCCTGGACTTTGTAAACTCCAGCAGCAAAGGTTTTGCTTTCCTAGTCCAGGGGGGTAATTGTCTCATCTGTTAGGTGGTGCAGGTGGGTTGAATTTTTGCAGCTTGTGACATTTTGTTTTTTGGTTTTTTTTTTGTTTTTTTTTGAAATGCTTAAAATACCTATTGAGGGCAGACAAGGCTGGTTTCTTGTGTTATCTTTGGGTTATGGTAAGGAGAAAAATAGCAAAAAGTTTGGTTCTTTATGTAGATGAATGGGAGCCAAGAAAATACATGTACAAATACCTGCAGATGTGCTTGGCCTCACCTACAGGTTTTCAGAGGTTTCACTCTATGCTTGCTGCTGTTTCATAGTTTTTCCTTCAGTCCCAGACATGATAGTTGTTAAAGTGAATAGCAAGGAAGCAGCGAAGTCAGCAAGAAACAAAAATCTGGAAATCGAATGAACTTGAAGGGGTTCAAATGGACTTGTTGAAGGGCCTTGGGGGTTGGGTTTTCTTTTCTTTTTTCGGGGGAAGGGGGGACTGGTTTGAGTAAACAATAAAATGTTCGTAGCACTGAAAGAAGTTTGTTTTTAAATTACCTTTGTGGGCCTTCTGTTTGCACAGGGAGGTTGGAAATGAAAACTGAGGACGAGGTGGACTTTCAGAAGCACGGCACGGAAGAAGTGGTGAGTGCAGGTGTTGTCACCTTGTCCTTTGCTGTGCTTTATAAAGAAAGGTCGCTGCTGCTGTGACCTGCTGGTTTCCTTTCTGCAGCCTCTGCAAAGCTGAACGATGTCCAGTGGTGTTGCTGTAGCCTTTTAAAAATAGCCTGGGCTTTTTTAACCCTTACCTTTTCAACTGCTGGATTGAGGCACATTTATGTTTTCTCAACCAGTGACAGGCAGATTGAGCCAAGAGGTTCCTCATGGGGCAAGGTTGTACCAAGATTTGTGTATGATTTGACAAAAGCCATGTGCTGGAATGCACTTGAGGTTGGTGATGCTGTTGGGGGCCAGCAGCACCCTCAAGGTCCCTGCACTGCTGTGCCAGGGTGGTCCTGCAGAGTCTGTCCATCCCCTCTCGTGCTTTGTGTTCCCAGGGAGTTTCTGGCAGAGGGGCTGTGGTTGATGTTGGTGTGTGCACAGACTCTGAGGTCTCAAGGCAGCATGGGCTGGGGGTGTTTGTGCCTTAGCTGGGAGAAAAATGAATAATGGGAGGATGTATAGGGATCAATTATAGGGGGAAAGTCCATATTCCTCATGTCACTGAAACAATGTAAAAAGATCATGCTGTGAATCAGGAATCCATTGGTATTGTATTCTGTTATTTGTTCTTTGCCATATTTAAGGACTGCCTGTGATTTAAAAAAAAAGGTGTATATTTAGCTGTACATGAACATAATTTTCATTTAAAGCACTACTAATACAAATTCTGCTTTGTCAATAACTGTGGTTTTTTGGTTTTTCCTTTCCTGTCTGGATTTGTATTTGCTCCTGTATTTTATGTGTGGTTACATATTCCTGAAAAAGTGTTTTGTAAATGGTAAATTGATGGCAACCTTGTGTTGGAGCACGTTGCCTTTGAGCAGCTGAGTTTGTGTCTTCCCCTACCATTATAAAGCTGTTAAAAGAAAATACTGTGGGGATGAGTTTACACTGAAGGGTGGAGCTCCAAAAATCTTTGCTCATCATGCAGTAAAGCTCTTTGAGCAGCAGAACAGTCTTGCCAAAGCTCATAATAAAATCAGGTTTATTATGTTTTTAACAAGTTAAGGCTTAATTTCTTTAGCTGTTTTCTTTGTGAGTTAGTCAGGAACTAGAGAAAATAATTTTCCAAGCTAAAATTTGTGCTGTCTGATACGGAAGTCTTTCATTACTGGAATGTTTGAGTGTAAAGATGCTACTGATTTGCTTGGTTTTTTGCTAAAAACTCTTTATTAAAGATAATTTTCCTTACTAATACTTCCAAATCTGGTATTGAAGTAAGAAGTCTTTAGAATATGAAAATAAGGACTTTCTACTTTCAAACAAGGACAAAAAAAAAAAAAAAAAAAAAAAAATTTGGCTTCCATTTTGCATGTTTTACAGGCATTTTGGTTTTGTGTGTGTGCTTTCTTCTCTTCTTCCTCTCTCTCCCACCCTGTCAAACACCTCTTTAGAAATCTGGCTTTTCCGAGGCAGGAATGGGAGTGCCAGGGGAATGGAAAGTTTGCTGCAGGACTGACAGGGTTTCCTGTTGCTACGTTCAACAGAAACAAAATAACAACTGCACTATATTAAGGTCTCTTAAAAAAAAAAAGAAAAGAAAGAAACAACCAAAAAGGAGTGGAAGGCTTATAAATAGAGCTTAATTCACACATGTGGGCTGGGTCAGAGCCTGCCGGTGAAAGCCATCGCACTTTGTGACTCTCCTGCCACGTCCTGACTGCTTTATTTAGTGCTGCCTCTTTTTGTAGCCAGGAGTCTTTCAGGTGCTCACTGGCTTCTCATTACAGAGCCATTTTGTGGTTAATAAAGGTGGTTTTCTTAACCTGCTGCAAATAGAAGTGTTGTTGCTGGTCCCTGCAGGTATTCTGCAGCCTCAGTGGGCTGTTGGCAGTTTTGGATCTTGGGAATTATTGTTAACCCCTGTTTTATGGGTGAGAAATTTGCACACTGCTTTTCCTAAGCACAAGTTACTAAAAAAGAAAACCAAAACAAAACAGTCTTGGAGTTTAAAAAGTGCAATTTCTTGTATAGTTCAGTCAGGCTGAAGGACAGTGGCTTGTGTACTGTGGAGAGAGAAGGGAGAAGATTCTTCTAAGCTGGGTTCTGAAGAATGAAAAAATTGTGAAGAATTTTTAGAATTAGCTGTAACTGTGATGCCAGTGTTACATATGTGAGATCTCACGCTTTCTCCTAGTCGTTTCAGAAGACTCTTGTGCATGTCATGGAAAAGCTGCTGATAAAAAATGTTTAGGAAAATTTATCGTCTGTGGGGTTGTAAACACTGAAAAGAAAACAGTGGAAAAATGGGGTTTTTTTCCAATAAAATGAATTTTTGAATTATCTATTTCTTAAATTTCCAGAATCTTTTTCAGAGGTTGTATGTGTTCTATAAAACTCAGTAACCAGAACTTCCCAGGTTTCTTGCATGGTGGGCAGTGGGTGCTTATCCTGATGGAGCCTCTCCTGGTCGTTATCTTCCTGCTTAGTTTGGGAATCCTGAGTAGAGTTGGAACAATCACTTGGTGTGATCTATTAAAATGAGACTTTAGCTTTTTTAAAATGGAATAGTTTTTAACTCAGATGAGAAATTTAGTTTGGCTTCTGTATGCTGTGATATTAAAATAAATTAAAATGTAGCCTGTGGCTCCATTGTAAAAGTAAAGCAGCAGTTTAAAATGAGCTGTACCCTGATATGCTTCTCTTGTATTGATCCCAGAAATTGTTTGTGATTCATTATTTGCTGAATCTTTGTCTTCATGTGGCAGGATGAATAAGGTTGTGCTGCTGGGTTCATCTGATGGCTTTGGTTGTCTGAGCCTGGGACTGAGAAGTTGTAGCTGGCTGACCTCAGGAACAGAGTTCACTGGGAAATAGCCTTACCACTGCATTTATTAATTGTATTTGTTACTTCCTATTGAATTGAATGCATCCTACCTTTACCAGAGGAATCTTTTTTTAATTAATGCCTGTGTTTTCAGAAGTTGCAGAGAATGAAGCTTAAAAACTCTTTCACCCCTCCACTGATCCAAGTAGTGCAGTAACAATTGATATATCAGCAAGGTCACTTTCTGGGGGCAAACTTGCAATATTTTCAGTCATGATTTGGAAGATGGAGGTATGTTTATAACACTCAGATGATACCAGGTCAGGAGGGGTTGTAGGCACTTGAGAGAACAGGGTCAGGGTTCAGAGTGACCTTAAGAAATTGGAGAGCACATCCAGATAAGAGATAAAAGCAGACAGTGAGTGCTGCATTTGATAGGAGAAAGCAAAATGCACTTTTACCAAGTCAGCTTTAAGCTGGAGAGGGATAGGCTAAAATAAGACTGAGGATTTCTAGTGGATTACAAATGAATCAACAGCAAGAGCTATTGCAAGAGACACAAATCCAAATCTTGTTTTGAGTTATATTTGAAGGAGTGTCCTCTGTAAGGTGCGGGAGGTGATTTAATCATCTGTGGCACTGTGGAGCCATCATCAGTGCCCTCAAATCCAGTTTGGGGTGCCCTTCTCAGAGGAAGATGCAGGCAGATTGGAAAGTGTCCAGAAGGAAACAATGAGAAGAGATTAAGAAATGTGAGAAGAGATTGAAAGAACTAAATTTATTCGGTGCAGCATAAAGACAACCATTGTGCAATGCAGCAGTCTGCCAACATATAATAGTGGTTATTAAAGTCCCAGATTTCCATGGCAGTTTAATTTACTGATTTGTTAATTTGCCAGGATGATTTAGGCTGGATGTTGTGAAAACATCCTGTTACCATCATAAAACTGTTGCAAGACCACCTAGGGAGGCCAGGAAACCTCCTTCCCTGGGAGTTGTTACAGATAAGAGAGATGATGCTGTCAGTAGGAAGGCTCAGGTCTGTTGGTTTTGGTTTGTAGGCTCCCAGGTTTGTGCTTTGCTGAACAGGGATAAGAGCAAGGAGCTGCTTGGCCAGAGTCTGGCAGAGTGAGCAAAGGAAGGGACTGGGATGGCAGGATTGCAGGAGATGAAGACGGGAAGAATGGGATGGAAAAGAGCTTATGGGAGAGAGTACAGACCCCACATGGCATTGAGATGAGTGTTAAGATGGACAGTAGGTGTGAAGAATGCACAGCTTTTTCCTTCTCCCCAGCTGTAATCTCTCATGTTTCTCTTCCTTGGAGTCATCAGATAAAGGGATAAAATTCTGGCCAAGGTGTACAGTGTCACCCACTTCCTGTGGCTGGTGCTGACAAGCAGAGTCTGGTGCAGTTGTTGTCAGATCAGGTGGTGCTTCATGGTTCCAAACTACTGAACCAAGACAAGTGGTTGTTATGGCTCTCCAGGCTCCAATTTATTTTCTTAGAAATTAACTATTTTAACAAACTGCTCACCCTGAGGACCTGACAAAATTAAGGTTGTCTGTGTGCACTGAAGTTCATTCTCTCCGTATGTGTGGATGTACACATGTACATAATAAGGAATGGGCGTTGCAAATCCCTTTTTCCAAAGGGTCTGCAGAATAGCGTAGAAAACTCCTCAACAGCTTGGACAATTTCAGAGCAAGTGGCTGAAGTGTTGGAAACAAATCAGAGCTTGGTCTGGTGGTGGAAACTGCAGCCTTAACAATAGGCTATGTTCTCACCCTGCCTCTTCAAAATCACTTGTGTAACCCTCTTTTTGTCAATGTTGTCCTGTAACTACAGTAAACATGGAAAAACTGCGCCAAAAGGGAGCCTGCCCTAAGCCTGGCATTAATGCTGGAGGCTGACACACACTTACCCATCGGGTCAAGGCTTTGAGCTAGTCATCTGCCAGGCCCTTTCTCACACCCACCAGCATCCTGTGTCTGCCCCGGATGCTCAGAGCAGAGGCTTTGAGCTCTGTGAGGAAATTGTGTCAGCTGGCCAGCCCTGAGTGAATTCATTGCTGTGGGGGACACATCACCCCGGCTTTCGCCAGCTGCTCTGGGCATCACCACACAAGCTGCAGAGAGAGAGAATAAAAGCTGGGGGAAGGAAAAGAAAAAGAAATTCAAACTAGGCTGGGGTTCTTGTTTGGCCTTTACCATTACTCATGCCTTGAAGGCATTTATACAACTATTGTGGCAGGTTTTTTTGTGCTGAACTGAATTTCTCTGGGTGCTGCATTTCCTTTTTATGCAGAATGCTGATAATCCCCAGCTCAAGACAGTAGTTTCCAAGCTCAGTCACAGGATTCACGGATGTTAAGGAGTGAGGCAGGAACGTGGACACGGAGCCAAATCCCCAGCTCAGTGCAGGGATGCTGCTCCCAGCTCTGGCTCAGGGTAGATGAAGGTGCCTGCGCCACCCCTACTGTGGCCACGGGGCTTGTGCCAGCCCCTGCTGATCTCTGGAGATGGTGAGTTAATTCTCCTCCCCTACGCCTTTCCCTTCAGCCACTGTTCTTCAGAGGCAAAGATTGCTGCCTGATACTCTGGTTTTTCATCATTTCCTCATTTTCTCTAACAAAACATCTGGCTCTGTCATCCTCCCAGTCACAGAAAAGTTTACCCTTCTTTTTTCACACTCATTATTAAAAGCATCAAGATCTACCTGCAGTTTCATCTGCAGATTCTGTTGCCTCAAAGACAGAGCTCTGTGTATGTTCTTGCTGTAGTTTTGGGATAGTTTAGATTGAAGACAACTGTTTAATAACTACAGTTCTTCTGCAGTGCTCACTTATGGCTTGCTTCAGACAAAGGGGTTCACTCAAAAATTATTTTACATCAATGTATTGAAGTAGCTTTCAGAGACTCTTTTTAGATCAGGATTCGGTTATTTTACAAGTTTGTAAAATACAGATCAACAGATTTTAAGTATAGAAAATCTGGGGTTTGGAGTTCTTTTCCAGTAGTTTGATACATTCATTTTTTATGCAGTCATGAAAGCATGGATCCATACTTTCCATAAAATAATGGATGTATAAGACTTACTCTACCAAAGGAATGCTGGCACTGAATATTGTACCTTACGAAGGAAAATACTGTGCTGTTTTTGAATGATCCAATCTTCTTTATCCTATGGGTTCCTTTATTTGTGTTTGAAATATCTTAGAAGTTTTGTGGTCTAACTGTTGCACAGTAGACATGGTTACTGCACACTGAATTCCTGGTCTAAATATAGAGAAAACTGAGATGATAACAAGGGAGACCAAATGTAGACTTTTGATGGAGGCTGCATTATTATGACAAATGGGTACTATGGTATATCAGATCACTGGGGTTTTATCCTTCTGAAGGAACTTACCTAGTTCTGTTTTGATATTTTGGAAGCCAGAGTTGGCCCCTTACAATGTAGACAGGCCATTGTTTATCTTTTCTGTAGATTACATTTTTTGCAGTTCATTGGAAGTTATACCAGCTTAGAGGAAAACCTTATAAATACAAGAAATAGGTTTTTAATTGTATTCCTATACATTTGTTCTGGGCTTTTGTGAGTAGTCGTGGGACAGACAGGAGAAAGGAACAGGAACTCTTGGCCACTGATGAAGCAGGCTCTAGCAATATCCAGGCAAGCACTTAGGACTTTAACTTCCAGCAAAGGATGAAAGGAATGATAGGAGTAAGAAGATAAGAAGTACTGTTAAACTTTTTCCAAGGAAACATGGAATCAAAGTGCATGTCACCTCATGGTCCTTTCACAGATTTCCCTTTTTGTTACTGTTCTCAGCCTTTCCCCACCTATTTTATATTGTTTGCCTTCCTTTATTCTATTATTTTCATGCAAAGGTGGAAACCTGTTTTATTTCCTCCAGCATCTCAGCTGTTTCTGCTCAGTGTCTGTTTCTGCATGGTGTTACGTACACATCCTGCTGTGGCCCAGGGTGACTCAGCTGTGTTGCAGAATGTTTCTGGGCTCAAACTGCTGTTAAAACATCAGATGAGATAAAAGCCTGGGTGATAACTAAATGTTAGCCTCTTCATACAGCATCCTTGCACCGAGCACACTGATGGCTCTCTGGCTTGGCAGGATGTCTTTGCAACTGTACAGGGCAGACTGGGGGTAGTGGGGAGGTCTTTAAAATTGGGACTTTGAAACAGATGGTTAATGTTGCAGTGGATGATTCAAATATTGTAGTCTGCCCAGAAGGACTGTGTGATTTGGTATTCAAGCATGTGATATCTAAAATAGAAGTTTGGGAGGGAGTGGGTTTGGCTGAGCTGGGGCAGCTGCAGGTCAGAATTAAAACCCCCAGCGCCAGAGCAGTGCCTTGGTGTTGTGTTTGGCTGTGGGCAGTCAGAGCTGTCCTTGCTGTCATAATACCAAACTAATTGAAGCTTTCAAGACAAGGAAACTTCTGAATTCTGGGAGAAGACTTTAGTCATAAATTCAGCCAGAGAAGAGGTAATGTCTCCAAATGACATGTACAAAGCATGGACAGGAGTTACTTTTTTACTGGGACCCCAGAGCAGGTAGACAAAAAGAATAAGATTTTCATCTCAGTGTTTCTGTATCTCCTTTTCACATTGCCACTTTGTTTTTTTTACTGCTGTGGTCTATGTTTGGACTTCTGCTTTGGAATAACCCCAGCAGGGAGGCTGTAACAAGAACATAAAATGTTTTGCAATGGTTTAATAAAATATACTTCATCAGCTGTATAGGAATTAGCAGATGGGAGCGTATTCTAAACTAGGCTTTCTTTTGTACTTGGTCTCTTGCTGCTAATAAAGTTCTTCTCCTTCCGCTTCTCTTTCTGCTTCACTTATACATTAAATTTATGCCTAAATAGGCATGTACTTGATGTAGCAAACTTTCTGATTTTCTCTTGAGCAGTGGTGAACTTAACTGCTCCCTCCCTTCTTGTTGTGTTTATCATCTTACTGCCAGCGATGTACTCAGTGAAAATGAAGGCGGTAGCTGTGCCCAGGAGACTAATCTAAAAAGTAAAGCAAATATTTCTGGATTACCTTGTTTGCCTTCTCTTCTGTTTGTGTAGTTTGAAACAGAGGAATTGTTGCTATTCTGTGTTCAACCTGAGTTATGCTGCTCTCCTTTCAGATTTGCAGAAGGTCTGATGGGTGGTTTCCTCAGCCTTGTTAGATATTACTTCTCCCTAGATGATACCATTACAGACATTTAAGTGTAGTTTCTTCTTATTTTTGCACTTAGTTATTTGGAGGGCATATTCTTACCTGCATATTTATCCAATACCACGTGCCTTTCTCTCCTGGGGCATTTCCATCTTCCCCACTTGAACACCAATACTGTGTTTGCAGGTACCTTGGGGCTGGCTCTCCCTATCTCTGGCTGTGCTCTCCCTCCTCATGTTGGGTCCTTCCAGCTGCTGAGATAAGAGGCAGGAACGTGAAGCCTCGCCCTTGCTCGCTCATTAGTCTGAGCCCTGGTACTGAGTCTGCTTAGCATCAAGTGACTTGTTTTTCTTGTGTCTGAGACTCTGCTTACCTCCATAAATCAAAAAAAAAAAATCATAATCCTGAATTGCTTGACACTGAACTTTTGCTTGGTTTCTTAACACAGCTGGACATATTAAAAGCCTGAAAGCGCTTGGGAGGAATATTTCCAAAATACACATTTTCAAAGGCTGGAGGTGCAATTCTCTGAAATGTTAGTTTCAATCTGAGATCTTGTGTTTAGGAGTAAGAAATCTTTTCTGCATTTCCAAAATACTGTACTGATTCTAACCAAAAGCATGGAGAGGGATGGGCTGTTAAAATCTACTGAGATTGAAAAAGGATTCCTTGGTATTTTATTCCACTATTGTTTCTTTTTTTAACTCACTGGCCATAACAAGGTGAGGAAATGCTTACTGACCTGCTTGCCCAGGAGGAGGCAGATAAGCTTTAGTTTCAGATGCCTGCACTCTAGGGTTAAAACAGAGCCGTAATGTACCTTTTTGAGCCTTTTAAAAGAGAATTAAGGTTGCTTACCTCATGTCCAGATATTCCTGCCTGTAGATAACCAAGGAGAGGCATGACTGTAAAGATTGGGGTCTTACAAAGGGTTGAGAGAAATGCCTCCCTGTAGCATGGGCAGAAATGGGTTTTAGGGCATTTTGCAAATTCCTAAGTGTTCTGTATTAAAGTGTTTTGAGGAGACATTGAGAGGCATCTCAAAAAGCTTTTTTAGTTCATAGCTGTATATTTGGGGGACAGTGTTTAGGGTTTTTTTGTCAAGCTTTGTTTATTTCTTCTTTTCTGTCTTTGAGAAAGCTGAGTTTTACTTCATGTGCTACAAACGATGCAAAGAGCACTCAGAAGACTGTAGATGGATCCTCTGCCTTTGTTATAAATCTATGTATATAGACTAAATAAATAGATTCTTTTTGGGCTTAAAAGCCTTACAGTGCAGCAGACAACAAAAATTTGTGTCTTGGAGGAGCTCCGAGAATTCATTAATGCTGAAATATCTCCTCTGCTTGCAAACCTGGGGCTCTCCCTCCTCAGGATCAGCAGTTTCTGTTAAAACTGGGTTTTTTATGACTGTCCTTTTGGGCAAGTGTTGGCACAACCAACAGAGACTCTAGGAGTGCATGGCAGGGAAATAAGAAGTTTGAAGGTAAGATTAAACAAGTCCTCTCTGTTAAAAACAGCAAGGGGAAAGAAAAAATCTGCGTGTGGGGTATTGGCTCTCTTTGGCTCTTGACAGTTTGAATGTACACTGAAAAAGACTGGAGGTCTTTAAAAGCTTTGTAAGTTGTTTTCTTCTCTTTCAAGAAAACAGAATTTAGATAGAAACATCTTGTTTCAACTAGCAGCTGAATTAAATGTTGAAAATAGGATATTTTGGTTGAATTTGTTGTTTAGTTTTTTGGTATTTTTGTTAGGCAATCATTAGATTCTCAAGAAAAGTACATTCTGTTTTTATGCAAGCCTTCCTGTGAGCATGTTCTCTGTCTGGGAAGTAGCACTGTCTGAAGCACCAAATACCTTTTGGCAGGTTGACTCTTAAAATATATTGTGTGTTATCTTTTATGGAGGATGTTGGCAGATGTCTGCATCCCAGCATTGAAATAGCAGGAGGGGAGGCAAGACTGACCTGGGTTTTTTTGTGCATTGGAAGTGCAAATGGGAGCCAGGAAGATGGGCACTGGAAGGTGTTTTAGTCCCTTGTACAAGCAGAAAGCAGCAGCAGCAGGGGGTATTTTAAGCCTGTATTTAGGTGAGATGTTTCCTTTATTTATTGTTTGAGTCTGGTTCACAAGACCAGACTTGGGGTCTTTTCCCCCCAAACTCCCAGAACAGGAGAGGGAACCAGGTGCTGACTGCAGCCACTAAAAAGAGACCAAAGTCAGGAAAGAAGCCTAACTTTTATTTTCTTCCAGCCTTACCAACTGGCCTAGCCAAAAAGGAGCATAAAATAACAGCTGTTGAAAAAAGTCACAATTGTGTGCCTGCATCAACAGATGTTTCCATAAGCCATTGATTTTTAGATTAGCCCAGCTTAAATACAGTACAAGGGTGAAAAGAGTCAAAAAGGTAAAATCTTATCTAGAAGACGTTTCTCTGGTTAGGAGACCTTTATAAGCTGTCCGAGAAGCCATAAACAAAGTTGCACCAAAATATATAGTGACTTTCAGTTTAAATTGTGGAAATATTTTGCTTCCAATAGTTTTCAGATCTTTTGCTGCGTATTTTTGCTTATGCTTCTGCATTAAGCATGCCCATTTAACAAAACCTGATCCTCTTATAAACATGGAATTATGACAGTATCCCACATATGGGTTTCATTAATTTTTGCATGTTTTGAAGTTGCCTTTTTCTTTTTTCCAAAAGGAAAACTGCAGAAACAGAAGAGACTAGTGCTGCATGATAGCCAAAAAAGACTAGCTGAGGAATAATAACTTGAAGTAGTTAAATTATTTAACTGTTGTATAATAGGGGTTTTTTTTCCTGTAGAGAAGGATGCTGCATAATCTGCATTCCTCCCAGTTGCTGTTACTGGTTTGCTTTGATGAAACTGGCATCAGTTCTGCTGGTTATCTGCTTTTGTGCTCCTGAGTCTTGTAAATGTTTTGGATTTTGGCCTGAAGAGAAAGCTTCAGAATGTTTTCCTCTTTCTTCCTAAGAAAACAAAACCAATCCTTTCCTTGTAGTCACTGGCAAGAAATCTCAGATGCTCCATTTTCCTTATCTGCAGCACGACAATTTGCAGCTCCTGGGACAGTCTCAATCAGAAGATAACTCAAGGAAATTGCAGGATATAATAAATGCTGATTTTTGATATTTTTGGTGCCATACGTCATCATCCATTGTCTTAAATGTATTTATCTATTGAAAAAAGCTATTAAATGTATGGAAATGCAGCATCTCTGGCAGGTGGGGAATGAGAGAGGGGAGCACAAAAACTCAGCAACTAAAACTTTCCTAAAGCACCTGCACTGGCCTGACATGCCCCAGGTTTGCAGGGACATTCCCTAGCTTTAACTGAGTGGAGAGGCATAGGAGCAGGGCTTGGGACCCATTATTCCAGTTAGGATTTAACCTTGCCCCAACAAATTTTACTGTAGAGGGATCTTTGACAAGCTGGTAGAGGTGTTAGGATATGTTAGTTTATAACTTTAGAATAAATATTTAATTCTTTTTCTGGAGCAGCGTCAACTGTTGAGAAAATTCCTCACTAATGGTGGTGCTTCCACATATCTGGCTGTAATTAGACATGTTTTATGCCCTGAAATTCCTTTAAAAATATTTTCTAAAATCAGGCTGTAGGGGAGATCATACTCGGCATGGATTGATGTAGCAGTCCTTAATGATGGCTTTGTGGACCCAATGAATCCTTACCCTTGTATATACATCCTTAGTCCAGAGGGATGAAAGTGGGGTGAAAATGGATAAAACCAGGGTTTTTTCCTCAGGGTCAACATTCTCTCCTGGGCTCCTGAGATGTAAAGACATGTTTGTTTAATATTCTTTACAGAGGACTACCAGGGAAACGGATAAAACAGTGAGCAAAGGAATACTCATGTGGTCCTAAAGCAGACCTCCCAGGCAGGAGCTGGATTCCAAATGCCTCCTCTCAGAGTTTGCATTAGATTTCTTTTCAGGTTTCCAAATGCATGGAGAGAGGGCACAAAAATATTGTTTGGATGCGGGTGTAGGTAGGAGGGTGATCTGGAGTGTCTGTTATTGCTGGGAGAGGCTGCACTCAGAACATCTCACTTACCCATGGGGGCTGAGATCCTCCTTTCCACAAAGCAAACAGAGAAACTGGAAGGGCAGAGCAAATGCCACAGTATCCTCAATCCGCTGCCTTCATTAGCAGCCAGGCAAAAATCTGACCTGGGGGTATGATGGGTGCCTTTATACAGTGCTCTGCTTTCCCAACAATTACCTTCCCAGATTTTCAATGACAAGATGAAAGAAAAGATAACTTTTTCCATTTTGACAGAGTGCCTGGCCAGGACAATACACTGGGTTGTATGGGCTTCCTAAGGGCTGAGTCCTAGGGACTTCAGTTAAAAAGACAAAAAAAAAAAAAAAAGAACAACACCCAGAAGGGAAGCTGAATCATTTTCTGGCATGATTTATTCATTTGAATGGCCTGTCTCTGTTTTTCAGTTAGATTGCAGTGCCTTAAACTGTAGGCATGAAAGAATGGTAAAAGTTGAATAATTTCCTCAGTTCAAGATGTGTCATTTTTATATTGTCCATTAATTTCACTCACTCATGCCATACGTCATTTCTGTTGGGCTTTATCCACCAATTCATCTACATAATCTGCTACCCTGTCTCTGTTTTTAGCTAAAGACATAATTCATCAGATAGAACCATCCACCAGACATTTCATGGCACTGATCTCATGTTATGCTGAGGCATCCTGGAGTGGCTCAGGCGATGTCTGCCCTCCCACAGCACAGGGATGTGTCCTTAACCTCATATCTTGAACTGTAGAGATTCTATCTTTCTAGAATGTGTTGTTATGGGAGAACAGAATGTATGTTTTTAATTGTGTAAATCAGTGCTTTCTTATATCCTTTATCTAGCTTAGTCGTGTCAGATTTTGCTTTTTTTATTATGGATTATTTAAAGATTAAAAACTCCTTTGAGTTTTGAATTCGTGAGCTTTATAGATAATGAAACATCCCCTTTTTCATGCATTTGAGACAAATGCAATGATGTCTTCATTACCTCTTCTACAGGACAAATTATTTGACATAGCCTGATTGGGCTTGAGCAGGCCTTCAGGTATTAAAGGGATGGTCTGTGCAAACCAATTTCGAGTGACTTGTATAATGTTTGCAGTGGTTTGAAAATTCCTATAAATGCAATTTGCTATTTTAAATACTTTTATTTATGTCATTGTCCTTCCAGATCCCTGAAATTGTAATCCTTCCTTTACAGGAGAATCACAGTAATTAGTGAAGATTATCATTCATTGTGTGCATGTAAAATTTACATGTTTATTGCCAGTAACTGAAAAACATAAAGGAAAGCATAAAGCAAAGGAAAATATAAGCAAATCTATTGTGACCAACTTTAGTGTTGGATGAGATCAGAGAAGTGAGTGTCATTTCTTCAGCAGCAGCTCCAGGCTGGACTGTGCCAGCTGTGAAATCAAAGCATTATCTTCTATCCACTTGTTTTGGTTGCAAATTGTGTTCTTCTTTACAGAAGTCCCCGTTTTTTTGTTGTTTGACCCATTCTGTAAGTCATTACACCCCATGCCCTGGTGGGAAGTACCTGAGCACAGGAGCAGCTGACAGGAGGACACAGGGGATGTGCAGCTGCTTTGTTCCTGCAGTTCATAGCTCAGGTGCTCCTTGACAGCCTCTTTTGGCACTGTTCCTGCTTTATCCATTCATGTCTTCCCTTCCCTATTTTCAGGCTGTTGAAACTCACAGAGCAAAGCAACATGTCCAGTGCTTGACAGCAGAAGTATTTCTCTCAACTCCCCTAACACGCTAAATAAATATCTGTGGCCTGGTCCAAGATCCCACAGCACTTCAGCCAGCTAGACATCCCAACTGCGGTTATTTTTGGTAAAGGAAGAAGCAGATCTTGCAAAGTGATGTAGAGTCAGCTGAGGGGTTGCTAATCTCTTGTGTGGGTTGTGTTTCTCCTGTAGCCATTTGGGAGCAGTAAGATGGGCAGTTGACTTCCTCTGGAAGGATATTCAGGCATGCTCCGTGGCTGACCAAAGCTTCGGCATTTTTCTGAAGGTTATTTGGACAATAGAAATTCCTGAAAAATGTACACTGAGTCTCTGAGAAATATTAGAAGAAAGGAAGGTCAGGAAGTGGCTGAAGGTCTCTCAAGGTGTTTCTGTATTTTCTCAAAACACGTGCTCCATGTATCCATATGTCTGACAGCTTTCCAAGCCCTCCTCATTCCCCCATGGCTCTTTAGCTGCTTGTTAGACGGTTCTGTCTGAGCTCTAACACAGGCTGCAGCTGGACTGTGGATTGTTTGATGTTAAATTCAGCTCAGTCGTGTTGTTCCAAAGCGTTGCTCCATGAGGAAATGCCTCTCTCCAGACCTTGGTGCGAATATATGATTTAAATAGGGAAATTTTGGGAGAGTCTCAGGCTGGAGAATAAAACTTGTGTTGGTACTGTGGATGATTTTCCCCAAGGATTAAATCAAACTGATGCATATGGAGGTGTTTTAGGACCAGGATTGTGAAGGTTTGTTGCTGCATCACTGGCCTTCTCCCTTAGAGTAGCACAGGTTTGCCACAGATGGGATTCCTGTGATGTCTGGTCATGGGGCACTGTCTGTGTCCCTCACTGTGACTCCTTTTCTTTCTGTGCTCTACCTCACAGGGGAATTCAAAATCACAACCAGCCTTTTGGAGCCACTTGTAGCTTGGTGGGACACTGATGGGTCGTGCCGTGGCCAGAGGGATGCAGCTCTGGACCAAAGTGCCACCACCCCTCAGGGATGCAGACAGGCACAGTGGGACTGGGTCAGCCACAAAACTCCTCTCAGTGTTGCAGTGCTCCTGCAAACATGAGAATGCTGTGAGAAATCCAGGGCTCTTGACCAAGGTCTGTGGTGTGAGTGCTCGCTGTGGTCAACAGCAGCCTGGTCTGCTTCAAAATCCACATTTGAGTGTCCATCTCTGTCTGGTCTCACGTGAGCACTGACCTCCCTCCCAGCAGACACGATGGACGTGCTCTCCTTTCCAGACTGGATGTGCTCCTCTTACAGGCTTTGCAGCATTAGAGTGCAGATTTCCTTTGCCTTATTTAGTTTTAGCAAAAAAAGTTATTTGTTTTGTCTATCCATGCAAGTGCCAGAAATGTAAAATATTAAAAAGCCCTCCCAAAAAGCTGCTTTCTTTTAAGAAAAGAGCAATTGAAATTGTAATTCTTCTCGCTTACTGTCTGATAAATTTATTATCACCTCCTTTTAGTGCCCAAGAGTGGGTTTTGCCTTGCTTAAAACAGGGAGAAATTTTCCTTTCGTCTGCTGCTCCATTAGTTCCTATCAGAGTCACGGTTAAAAAAGTTAATACGCCTGAGTATTTCTGCAGATTGCATCATTGCAGTGTTTCATAACGATATGGCAAAAGTAATTTGAAACAGATAACAATAGTTCAGTCTGTTTCAGGATAACCATGATTTCCTTTTCATTAAGAAGTCTGTTGGCGGGTGGAGGAGGAGGAGTTTTATCTGGATGAGTTACAGATCATATGGTGTGATCAAGTGCATTTTTTGGGTTTTTTTTTTCCTTCCCCCTCTTCTCCTTCCCTTGAAATCTGCAGTGCTGGACTTGGGTTTGGATATGAAATGACTGGATAGTTTCAAACTCCTGTCTGCACAAAGCAGCTCAGAGCTTCCAGATGTTTTCAATAAGGAGCCCAGAACTGTCGCATCAGCAGCCGGTGGCCGGGGCTGCTGCTCTGTCTCCTCTCCATTTTGAGCAACTCGCCAAAATGAGAGAGAATTATTTACTTGTTAGAGTAGTTTTTTTAAAATTTAATCTTTATTTTCTGATTGTCTGTTTAATCGTGTTTCAGAGCATAAATGCTGTATACTAAATACTTGTATAGCATTCAAGGACTGCCTTAAATAGCTGGACAAAAGAGATTGGGAGCCTTTGTTCTGCTCTGTCCAGGCTGAGTTGTGTTCTGTGTCTGCCCAACAGTGCCTGTGTGATGGCAGGCTGTGTGCAAGGCAAGATTTCCAGCCTGAAACAATGCAGCAAAAGCCCCACCTAATGTGGGAAGAGAGTGATGGTCTCCCAAGGGAGAATGTCTGGCATGTTATCTTCTATTTGTTTATATTCTGTTCCCCCCCCCCCCACCCCCGCTTCAACAGTAAAATCTGGAAATGAAGATGAGATGAACATTTGGGTGTCTGTAGTCGTCACTGGTGCCCTGATCTTTGCTGTGAGTCAGGAACATAACTACAGAAAAAACTCTTGGAACAAACTAGGGATTTGGCAGCTTAAATAAAAAATGAAAAAGAGAAGGGAGAGAAGGGGTGGGGTTTTTTTTTGGTGTGTAGATTCGTTCCCTCTGTGGCTGAAGGTGTAGTGGAGTCAAGGAGATCAACTGACAACCTTTACTAGATCTAGACATATTATTAAGAAGTAAGACAAGTGCTCATCTTAATGCACAGGACATGCACCGAGCCCTGGGACATCCTGTGCCCAGAGTCAACCAGCCTGGTGTGGGTCTGGTAGCTTCCCTGGCTGATTCTCTCCACCTGTCTGCACCTTCCACATGAGTTTTCTGTTCCCTGCTGCCCCATGAAAGCTCACACTGGGTTACTTGTGGCTTTTGGCCATCTCAAAATGCTTGTGAATAGCTCAGGAAAATTGTCCTCCTGCTGGGAAAGCTGCACATTTCCCTGCATGTCTCCCATCTGCTTTGACTGGAGATGTTTCTCATTTCCCCTTACCTGCAGGAAGGGTGAGGTAATGTGAGCCACAAAAGACTGGGGATTGATGCAGCTACAAGTTGGACCCATCTTGCATCTCTGTGGAAGATGCACTGACACAGTTGGTGATGCTCACCTCCTCTGCATGGTGGGCATTCCTTGAGCCCTGCAGCTGGACATCTCTTTCTGGTTGCCAGAGGAACTCTGGATCAGAGGTGAAGTGCTTTAAATAGAGTGTCTGAGCATAGCTGTGCAGTTGTTTGAATAAATCTTGACTGGGTATACCAGCAGCTGTAATTTATTGATTTGAAAACAAATTTATCTGCTCTATCAATTTTTTTTAAAAAGGTGTTCCATTATGGAACATTAGAGCATCATTAAGACACTGTGACTGTTGCAAATTCCTACACCTGAATTAAATTCATTCTTTGTTTATGGGTTCCTGCCTTGTAAATTTAGATTTGAGGAAATCCCTGCCTTTTATGGTAGCGTTTGAAGGGCTGGAATGCTGTCACAGCCATTTCTGATTCCTCATCTGGATGGGCACATGACTGCTGGGACTCATTACTTGTGGAGAAAACTGGTGGCTCCAGAAAGTCCCCAAAGTACGACCACATTGTGTGTCCTAATACTGAAAGCAGAAGCTCTGCTCATTGTTGGAGAGAACAGAGTCATTGGCTGAGATCTTGAGCCAGGGGTTGTAGCTGTAGCACAGCCTTGTAGAGGAATCCTCCTCAGTTCAGCTGGTGTGTGGTGGAGATGAAGCTTTGGGATCTGAGGGAGAGACTGGAGCAAAAAAAAGGAAAGTGTGGGGAGACCCTGGCATTGACTAGGTAAGAGTGTACCTGTGTCCCTCACCAGGAGCAGCTCATGAGCCCAGCCTGCTCCAGTGCACGCTCAGGTGCAGAGCCCGAGGCTGACCTTTGTGTCGAGGCTGGCCACTGTGTCGTCAAGTCTCAGGAGAAGATGCCCCTTGCTTGGCTACTGAGTGCTAAATCTGTAGGGTAGCTGTGCTTTTGTGTAGCCTGACTGTACAGATTGGGGTGTCACATCCAGGGGCTCACAGTACTATGTGGTGGTTCTGTAAATTCCTGGTTTTTTGGTGTTTTACTGAACAGGAGGAGAGTCAGTTCCTGCCTTACAGGCAGGCAGTGGTGCAATGTGTTTGGGCAGTAAGAAGGGTAGCACTGGAAAGAGAGAAGCTGGAGTGCTTGCTTGCAGCAGATGGGTTTAGATCTCCTTTGAAAGACTCATCTTGCATTCAAATTCCAAGAACTGGTGTTTTATCTGTTCCAGTAGGCTGCAGGGTTTGAGTCACCTTTGCCAGAGTTTGAGCTGGTGGCCACAAATCTCCTTATACAACCAGGGAACTGGGACCACCCTTCAGGGCTGCATGAAAAGACCTACAACCCCCTAACTAAGCTCCAGGAGTGGAGCAAATCCCAGCAGCAGGAGGTGGGCTAGTTCTGCCGGTGCTGCCGAGGGTGGCTGTTGGAGATTGGCAATTAAACCTCGGGTTGATAAGTGCTGTTTCCAATCCTGTGTTTTCTGCTTTGCAGTTTGGGATTAAAAATTGCTGCATTTTAATCCAGCTTTTCCATCCAGCAAAGCAGATACAAACTCCCAGTCTCTGAAAACTCCGCTTCCCCTTTTCTTCTCTCTTTTTTTTTTCCCCTTTCATTTTGAAACGCCCCCATTCCCTTTTGAATCGGTGAATGAGAGAATGTCTAAAGCCAGGGAAGTATGGAAAGATTTCATCCCTGGAGAGGTCAGGGTGGGGTGGAAAGCAGAGGGGGCTGCAAGGGGGCAGTTTGAAAACAGGAAACCATGTGGCAGTGAGCATGCAGGGCCCAGCTGATGTGAAAGAGCTATTGAGAGCAGAGAGACTCGCGCTGGCCCCGGCATTAGAAAGACAAAAAACTTTGGGGTAGTTTTTTGGGTTTTTTTTTGGTTGTGTTTTTTTTTTTTTCTTTTTTCCCCAAGAAAAAAATGCTCTGCCTTTCAGACTAGAATAGAAGAGGGAAGATTGTATTTTCTGGACAACTAGTTGCTGAGATCTTTGCTCTATGTTGCAAACAAACCAAGAAAAAAAGTAAATGGCTGATTTCCTTTTTTTTTTCCCCCCATGTGCACTGATTAAATCATAAGTTTCCATTCCTGGTTTAGGAAAACATTAACCTTGAAACTGTCTTTCATTCACCTGGCCTGGGGGAGTAGGAAGAGTCTTTTTACCTCTTGAAAAACACGTCCCTTTGCTCTCAGTCTCGTTTTGGACCGAGCAAACACACCAAGTGCCTGCAGCCAGAGGTGGAAGAGGCTGGCAAAGAAAAGCTGCTGCTTTTTCTTTCCCCACTCCCTCCTCTTTTTTTTTTTTTTCTTTCCTCTCTCTGAGTCATTCTCCCACAACTGCAAAGTAAATTTGAAAGCTGGGAGAACACTGGGGCAGGACTAAAAAGGCAAGCAGTGACGTCCCAGCCAAAATCAGGAGGGAGTGGCTTTATTTCATTATTTTCTTTCCTTTTGCCCAGTGCTGTCATTAGAAATTTAAACTTAACGCAAACCCAAGCCGTCTTGCCTGGAGAACAGTGAACTGACTCGGAAGGAGGAAAGTACTTTTTTGTTGTTTCTTTCAGTGCATGAGAGCATGAAAAACAAAACACTTTGGTGACAGTATTTGTATTGGATACAGAGATTGCTTTTTTGTTTTTTTTCCTGAATTAGACCCGTCGTGGCTGAGCCTACCTTCTGCCTTTCCACTTGGAGCGTCAGTATTCCTGCTGCACACATCTGGCTTTTGTTCTCTTTTCAGGCAGGATTTTCATTCTGGTGCTTTTTGGATATCAAAGTTGTCTGGAAAACATTTTTTTTTATTATTATTACTGTAACAGGAAGGCTGATACCGTTCTTAGCAGTCGCAAAGAAAATAATCCTCTATGTATAGAGCTGTCTTCAAATATCTTTTGTTTGCTATAAGTTCCTGCATTGCCTGTATAAGCAAATCTGTTCCAAGAAGACTTTATCAGCCGGGCGCAGCGCTGGGATTTTCGTTTTCCTGTTAAGAAGCTCGGGCAGGCTGGTGTGCTGAGACCTGGGGACTCCTCTGAGCACGGATGTGAGAGGTCTGGGGCTGTGGTCAGCCCAGGGTTCATGGTGGGCTCTGCTCCTCCACTCACGGCTCTTTGGACAAAATGTACGAACGTCACAAGAGGCGATACAGCCTGTGCGACATTTCCAAGGTGGACAGGGCTGTAGATGTTGTGTTGTTAAAGGTATGATGTTTGTATATCTTTATTTATGGGTTCCCTTCCTTATCTCCAGGGGATCAGTCTGTTCCTTGCTGTACTTGTGTCCCTCGGGGTGATGCAGAGGGGCGGGACAGGTGGAAGAACTCTTGCCCTTCAGCATGGAGATGATTTTGAGTGTTATCAAACCAGATCATGTCAAATATTATCATCTTTGCAACTGGATAATCTCTTGTGGCATACACTCTTTGGGAGAGCTCCCTGGCTGTCTTCCCTGCCCTCTGCCCTTAAACAGTCCCTGGTTTAAAATCCCAGGTGGGTTTTTTGTGTGAGGGGAAAAGGGCTTCCTTTTCCATTGCTTGCTTTTGAGTTTGAAAGGCACATGTTCCCCAAAAGATGCATTCTACCAAAAAAAGGCATGGTGGAGCCTCCTTTGCCTCTGTTTTTTGTTTGTGTTTGAAGGGTTACTGTCAGTCTTGTTTGTTTGGGTGTGATTTTGTCTGAGGATGGGTTGGAGCAAGAATCAGGAGTGGCTCTTGGCTAATTGTCCCAGTGTGTTCCTCCTCTAATCTAAAATTAGCAAGTGCTCCACCAAATGGCACAATGGCAGTCTGGGAATGTCCTGTCTCTGTAACAGTTTTGTGGAGCTTCAGCAGTTTCCTGGCAGAGTGGATGGAAATAGGAGAGAAGCCAGAGGGACTGCAAAACACAGCCCAATTCAGATATCTTAACTGCTGGAAGAGCATTTCCTTTCCCTCTCCTTTTCTCTCTTTTCTCTTCTTAGCTGAAGCAGTGGGATTGTACATGATCATATGGCTTCCTTTTTTAGGATTTTTGGTTCATGCTCTTGTTTCCAAGTCAAGAAAGAATATATTAAAAAATTATTTTCAATTAATTCTTGTTCTACTTTATCTGCACGAAAATAGACCTAGCTCTTGTTAACTTGCTTTGTTATGAATGAAAGTGTATTCCTTTAATTCAGTGTACCCATTGGTTTTTGGTGGCACAAATAGCTGTAAGTTGTTTTGTCTAGCAGCTCAATTTTTTTGAGTATTTTAGAACTCTGATGTTACTGATGCTGGTTGAGGATTGAATCCCATGATACTCAGTCTATAGACATAGTATGAGTCATTAAAAATGTTGTATTGTGCACATACTACTTCTGTGAAAGGACTGCTTAATGATTCTTGGGAGGAGACTTGGTACCTCTGACAATCTTGGTTGCCAATAAAAAGCACAGTCTTTATGAATAGTATCTGGATGCCTGGGTTGAAATACAATTGACTAGAATTATCCAACTTCAGCATTTCTGATGTCATCAGTTCCTTAAATTAGTTTTTGTTCAGCAAAGCTTAGATTTTATAACAAAACGTGGCTCTTGTTAGTTCCAACTGGTATTTTCCTAATTGAGTTTCAGAACTGTGGGTTATACTGTCTGTTCCTGCAAATGACTCAGTGTCCATATATGTGTGCGTGTGTGCACGCATTGCTGCTCCCAACATGGGCTGTACAGCCTGCAGATGTTTAAAAAAGGAGGGTGCTGGTGACAGCTACAGCTACAATCAACTCTAGCTCGATTTTCAGTCACCCATCATGTTTTCTCTGAATTCTATAACATAGCTGGTAGATGAAATTAAATTTTGAAGATCTAAGGATCCAAGCCAGTGCTGGAGTGCGTCAGTGGCAGATCATCTCTTGACGTTAATGGGAGTTGGATCAGGCCCTTAATGAGGGAGTGGGGGGGTGGGGTTTCTGTTGGGTTTGGTTTTCATTAAAATACTGAAACAAAACTGTACTTTATCTAGGCCATTGTATTTTGGGGAGTTAAGAGGACAGGGTTTCTTTAATATTGAAAAGCAGGTACATGTCCTTAGGAAAATGCAAACCCAGATTGGATCCATCAAGACTGTTTGAGCTGATGAAATTTTAACAAGATACCTGCAGAGCACCAAACAGCTTTCAATTTGGCTGCAGGTTGACTCAGACAAGCTGTCATTTATTGAGTAATAGATGAGTGTGTTCTTTGCTTCATTTTAAGACAGGGAACTCAGTAATCATAGAATTGTTTGGGTTTAAGGACCCTTAAGATCATTGAGGCCAGCCATTAACCCAGCTCTGTCAAGTCCACCTCTAAACTGCGTCTACACATCTTTCAAATACCTCCAAGGATGGTGACTCAGTCATGACATAGGGAAGAAAATCAGCTGCTGAAAAAGGACAGTGGGAATAAGTGGTGAAGAAAGAAGCTCTTGTGCCATTTTGGGTACTAAATGTTTATAGATGAGATTATATTTGCATTGATTGCATTCATTCTTAGATACAGTTGCAATAGAATTTTTGGTTCCTACCCATTATTTTGCAATGTATGTGTCATCTGAAGGGCCACTGTCTTGAGGCTCAAATTTTCCATGTTTAAATTGAGCCTGAAACTGTGGCTTGTGAAGTTATGAAAAAAATGAACCTCAGCAGTTTTGAGGGTTGATGCACACTATTTTTGGCTTTAGCATAGTTTCTTCCACCTCTCCACACATGAAAAAGCAAGAGGCAGCAGGTTACCAGAAGTGTCCCAGTCCCTCTTGGAGGTAGGACTTCATCCTAAGAAGAAATTCCTTACCATGAGAGATGTGAGGCCCTGGCACAGCTTGTGCAGAGAAGGTGTGGAATGCCCCATCCCTGGAGGGGCTCAAGACCAGATTGGATGAGCAACCAGGGAAGTTGGTCCTGTCTGTTGGAGAGATGTTGGATTTGGATCACCTTCAAGGTGCCTTCCAACCCCAACCATTCTATGATTCCATGATTCCGTGTCCTTTACTGGCTGCTGCAGCAATGCAAACTTGCTGAACTTGGATCCTGAACTTAGTGAACACAGGGAAGCCTGGATGATGCAGGAATGACATAAAAAATTGCTGTCATTGTTCATGCTGGGTTTCCATTGTAGCAGATGAGGGAGAAGTTGTGGGGTGTGTGGGATGTCTGCTTGTCTGAACATTTTGCTGAGCTCTGAGCAGCTACGTGCAGGGTAAAGCAGTCTGTGCTATGTTATTGCAAGCCCAAAATGGGAAGTCTCAGTGTGCCCATGTGTGCCTTGGCAGCCCTGTCTCATTTTTATGTTGTGCCTGCTACCACAAATAAAACTATCTAGGGACAGGATACAAAAACCACTCTGGCTGGCACCTTGCAGATGCATGTGAAGTCAGGCATTCAAGTGGGGATGAACAGGCAGTGCTGTTACAAAGTAAGAACTGGGCTTCCTTTGGGAATGGGAGACTGAGTAATCACGGCTGGGAATGTTTTCTTACAGTTTTTGCCTATGTCTGCATTTCACCTCTGTATGTGAATGCTGAAGCTGTTAAGGGTAGGCATCAGGAGTAAGTTTTTTCACAGCTGGGGCAATGAGGTTTGATTTTTCTGCTTTTCAGGTGAACTGATCCCATTCAGCTTCCAATTGAAGATCAGAACATTATTAATGAAATTGAAAACGGCATTAATAATTAATTAAGGTGTTTTGAAATTAAAAAGGGCAGCACTATTAATTAGTTGTTCTGCTTTCTGGCTGCTCTGATAGCTTTACTCCAGCACTTGGAAGATCCTCTGGAATGATCCCTGCCTAGCTAAGGGAAAGTGTCATTTACAGCATCCTAAGCTAAAAGTAGTAAAGGACAGAAGGAGAGAAGTGTCCTTAGAATGATGTAGAGAGTTTTTCAGTTTTTCTGTTTGTGCCTCATGTAAAATTACAACTGGGAGGGCAACTTAAATGAAATTATTGTGTCTTCACATTAGACACATACATGTTTGTGGGAATATTGCTCCCATGTTAGTTAAGAGATGGGGTTTTTTTGCAAAGCCAGTGCTGTTATTTTTGAAGCTTAATTAATGTCTGTTGACTTTTAGTTTTGCTGGTGGAGGACATCCCAGTGCTAAGGGCTGGAAAATGTACTTGGGGCACACTTTCCTTTTCCCACTGGGACATTGCCAGGGGATAAATGCACTCTAGGAATTTAGTGTTGCTCTTGCACCATAAAGAGCTAATTTATTCAGTCATGTAACATGTCCTGTGCTTGTAGGAGCCTTTTTTGGTGAAATCCTTTAATACAGTTTTCTATAGCAATGCTGGCTTGTTGCTGTTAGAGAGGTCAGTTTTGACCTCCTTGAAAAAATGTCCTGATACAGTGTCACCAGCTACAAGAAAAAATCTCCATAGAAATCATTGCAGAAAGGCAAGTGTTGTCTTTTTTGGCATACACTTGAGATTGTCTTTGTGTTCTGCATCCACCTGTTAATATCTTCCCCCAAAGCTAAGAAAATACACTGGGATATTACCAAAATAATTTAAATTAAAAAAATAAATGTGGAATTTGCAAGCAAATTGATATGTCTGCTCTTAATACTGTCTGGCAAGACGATTGCTAAAGCAGTGATTGTTACTCTTGATGTGAGTTTTGTGTGTATGGAGTCTTTCTGCAGCAACAAATGTTGAAGGAAAACAGTGGAAATTCCTTCCCCAGATGCCCCATCCTTCATGCTCCTTTTTAAAGTGTTTCAGAGGATCTTGAAAGGTGGTTTTTGTGAAAGGGTAAATCAGCTATTCCTTTACTTTCCAGCGCAGGAATTACAGGCAACTAGATCATTTCATTGTAAATGGAACTGTAAAGTTAAAAGTTGGTCAGCATAAACATTGAATTTCAGTTATGTGTACAAATTTCTTTAATCCTATAGGAAATTTTCAGGAACAAGAAATTCCTAGAAAATAATTACAACATACATAGAACTTTTTTAAAAAAATCATTGTACCATTTCTGCTTATGAAAGAAATTAATTATAATTGAATTTACAGTATTGCTTTTTTCTACTACTTTTATTCTACAATGGATGTTTAAAATTGATGTTAGTATGGTACACAAGTACTTAAGGATACACTAAGCAAGCTACAATTACTCTCCTAAATTTTTTCCTATGTGTGGTAGTATCTGGTTTTAGCTGCAAGGTAGATCACAGTCTGGGAGCTGGGGAAAATAAAAGGAGACAAATGGAAACTTGCACATTTAGGACAAAGTTAAAATAATATGGAGGGAAGATGAATCTCTAGGGATCTGCTAGGAAATGAAAGTTAAAGTCATCTGGTTCCTTGTGCTCTGTAGATGTTGATTTATATCACAACCAGTGAGGTTGACAAGTGCAAACTTTTGCAATAGCAAAAGATTTCCTGGAAGGTCAGTGTGTTCTCTTTATTGTGAAATGGAAGGCAAGAAGAGTTAAAATAAAACCAGAGGGGGAGAAAAAGGACTTTTCCATGCTGGAAATGTAGGAAAGGTACATAGGAGCCAGGTAGTTTGTAGCCCCCAAGGTGCCTGTTCCTACTGAGCCTCTACCACACAGCTCTGCCCTAGATATTGTTGGAGTGTCTTTGAGAAGGAGATCCTGATCCTGGCTCTATGGGCAGGCAGGACACTGGAGTGGATTGGATAATTCCTTGTCCAAGACCAAGGGGAGAGCAAGGGGGGAGAGCCTGGGAGTGGAGTCTGGGGTCAGTCACGGTTCCTGCAGGACAGAGGATGCCTCAGCCCGGGGTGTCTCACAGCTTGTCCTGCACTGTCCTTTTCTTATGCATTAAGTCACATCAAGTTTCAAGTTCAGACTCTGCAGGAAGATGTCCCTGAGAGTCAGGAAATACCTGTGTGTGCCCAGAAAGAGCAATGGAATCATCTGCTGCTCGCAGCTCCAGCTGTGTCCTAAAGGCCTCTTTGAACATTTAGCCTGCAAACAGAAAATCCTGCAGGATTCAGTCTTTGGTGCCTGGGGATGTGCTTCCATGATTCATTCTGTGTCTGAGCTGCAGATAAACACATTCAGGCTTCTGTATGGAAAAATGGCTGGTTCTCTCCTGGCATTTCTTCAAAAGCTGTCTATTGAAACTCTGTTCCCAGAGGCTGTTTCATATTCCCTCTGCTGCTGGAACAGCACTGCATTCTCTGCTCCTGCCACAAAGACTTGGGATGCTTGGAATCAATGAGCTGTAATCAGTGTGGGCAAGCAAGAAAGTGTGGGGCTTTTATCATCTTCTGTGGCCATCAGCCTGTGGTCCTCTCCTTGGGCTTCTCTCAGCAAAACAAGAAGCTGGGGGGAAAAGGGAGGAATTTTCTCACATGCAATGCACACGTGTCTGCAAAATCCCAAGACCTCATTTCAAATTTCTTCATACTGGTGCATTCCCCAGCTCCTGATGCACTGTCAGGTGCTTTTATAAAGACAGTTTCCTCTCCAGCTCTTACTGCCTGACCTGCAGTCACAAGTCCTGAGTAAATACAAGCAGAATTTGGGTGTTGAAGAGGGATCTCAGTACTCATTGTTGGGCTGTGGATAGTGGGGTTTGTGTTTTGACTATCTATGGACCACCCAGTTCCCTGAGAGCACACAGTAAACCTCCCTCAAAGCCTGTCTGGGATCGTTTTGGCCTAGGGAATACTTGTATATAGTAGTGGTTTCCTTTGTTTCTGTTTTGATGGTGATTATTATTTTTCCTGGATTAGTGCTACTGGGATAAATATTTAGTTTCTAATGCTTATTTTATACATAATCAAGTATATCTGAAGCAGCACCTTAAACCTCAGTGTTACTCTCCTATTACTTTTTTTAATAGAGAAAAGCAGACGTTTTCAATACTTGGCAAAGCCACAGGGCTGAGGAGAGAGCTGGCTGGGAAATGGGAAAAATGCTCAAATCTTTTTTGAAAAAATGCCAATGTCTATAATGCATTTTCAGTGAATGACTCAATTGGTTCTATTAAAGGAAAATATATAATGTTAATTCAGCCTAATATGGCTTATTCAACAGATAGCTTAAACCTCTTCCTAATTTGCTTTCTTGCTGCTAATTATTGAATAGGATGTTTAATTATTGATTTCCAGTAGCAGGTATCAGTGTAATTCAGGAGTAGTTCCTTTGAATTAGATGGTGATTTGTTTAAAATTAAGAAGGGTCAGACTCTTCTTGAGGAGGAAGGTGCAAGTCAGTCAGAAGGAGACAGAATTTGATTTTGTATCTGAAATGGGTCATTCCTTCATTTGTGTGGACTTGAGCACATTTCCATTTATCCTGTGTTCAACCTCAACTTCTAGATTTGCCTTTAATAAAACGGAAAGTGTGGTGCCAATTTATTTTGCTTTGTCTGGAGAGAAAAGAATAATAGCGTGATATTTATTGACTTTACAGTCATAAAGTGGTATTTATTGACTTTGCAGCTCTTTTAAGACGAAAAAAAGAATGAATTCTGCGGTTTAGATGCTACAGTTAGATACCACACAGCCTTGCTGAGAATAGGGAGTGTCTTCTGTTGAAAGAATTAGAATGTGACCCACTATCCATGCAACAGTTAAACTGCAACATCCTTATATCACCTTGGAAAGCAAAAAAAATATTGTTTTGAAGTTTTGCTTACAAATCCTTTCAGCAGGCTGAAGACTGCTTCTCTTTTCCACACTGCCTCTCATTTAATATAGATCTATTTATGTGAAAGGGAGAAAATGGATACACTGGTGTGTGTGGAGCAGAGGTGCAGGGAACACTGGGATCTTAGATGTGTGTACATAGAGGGGGTGTGATGGAGTCTTGGGTGAATATCTGTATAATACAGTCAGGGAGTAAGTGCTACAAAGTGTGCATCATCCCAAAGAAAAATTGCCTGCAAAATTCCATGCAGGTAGGAGGGACATCCAGGTGGGACTTGCTCTGAGGTCACCCCGAGACCTGACTCTGGTGGAGCTCAACGTCTCCTTCACCTCTCCTGAGAGACTCCTGCTCGTTTTTGCCCTCTCAGAACTTCTCTGTTCCTTCCCTGTCTCTGTCAGCAAGAGCTCCTGACTGGGGAAGGTCATGGCATCCTCTCCACTGGAGGATTTTAAGGGCACATTGGGTTAGGACCTCTCAGATGATAATTGAGGCTGACTTGGCACAGCAGGCAGGGACTAGCTGACCTGTCAAAGGCTCTCCCAACCCCATTTTGTCATCGCTCAAGCATGGAGGAGGACAGAACCTGAGGAAGAAAAATGTGCTGTAACAAGTAGCTGCCAATTCTGGGGGAGTGCAGGGTTTCCTGTGTGGTGTGGAGAGCAGGAGGTGAGCAGAGGTGCTGGCAGGAGCCCCTCGGGTGACGGTCAGGGGATGCTGCCAGAGCAGGGAGGAGCTAGCCAAGGGCTGCAATAACACATTCCATGATCTCAGTGACAGAGGAAACAAGGACGTGGGTCATTAGTCAAAGCAGCACATCAGGTCAAGGGTAGGAGAGGCTTGGTTTTATTTTATTAAAAAAAAAATAAGAAGGCAAAACCGGTGCATTTCATAACATGGGAGAAAGGAGAACATTGAGGAGATGGGAATACAGCAAGGGACTGCAAAAATAGAGCAGGATCACGGAGGAGATTTGAACATAGGTCAGAGACAAAAAGTAGATAGTAAAAGTTTGCTAGGTGAAAGGGAGGAAAGGAAATTATTTCAGGAGATAAAAGGAAAGCCAAAGAGAGGGTGGGAGAAATACTTTATGTATAAAATCAGGCTAAGTCATCCATTTCAGTAGCTTTCTTTTAGCTACAACTTAATATGTGAGATCCTGTGTGTTGGGGCAGGTCAGGAGGGGAAATAACTTCTGGTTTTGTGGTGTGGGACAGGTGAGATTTGCATGCATTTGACAGTAGGTAAAGGCATTTGGCTCAAAAAAATGGCAGAGAGAGTAAAGGGGCTTCCAGAGCCTGCCAGCTGCAGGCAAAAGTGGTGGGAAGTGTATGTTGGATGAGCCAAAGGTTGTGGATAGTCCAGCAGACTTCTGAGTCAAAATGTTGGACACCACAACGCGAGTGAGGAAGATGAAAGCACAGGCAGAGAGAGGAGGAGGAGGCTGAGAACAGATCAGTCATCCTTGCTGAAAGACTGGGAGTCATGGAAAGGGTGAAGGACGCGGTGAGGTGATAAGGGCTGATGTTGAAATAAACCATGTGATGTGTCTTAGTGTTAAAATGAGTGTTTCTATCATCATCATTTCAGTTAATGCAAGCCCAAAGTGCTTCTGGTTCTCACCATGACCTGGGCACTTCCCAAATCCTCAATTCTACATCACCAGAGCATTTTGCTATCTCTGAGCTAATTATCTGTACAGCAGTATGGGTGGTAAGGAATTTCTATTCTTTAGGTAGTGAACTGAGGCATAAAGCAGAAGAGTATTTTCCTGCAGTCCTGCTACAAGTGGAGCTGGGACTTGAAGCCAAGGTTATCCAGTCCTCTGCTAGTAGCTTAAACACTGACTCATCCTCCCTCTGAACTCCTTCCTTGAGCAGGAGCCACCTTCAAATCAAACTTTCCATGGAGAAATAAAGGGTTTTGGCATATTCTAATGGTTTGTTTAGTGATGCAAAAAAAAAAAAAAAAAAAAATCGTATGTTACTTTTGACATTTTTATTATTAGGAAAATATTAATCCATAACCGCTGGTTGATGCAGAGGGGTATTGGAGAGGAAGCTAACAGGGGTGCTGGTGAGAGGGGCCTTTCTCTGATGTGCTGTGATGTGTTTTGCAGATAAACCGTGAGAGCTGGTGTCCTCTGGAGCCATGTCCCGACCCCTCCCTGCTGGAGCACAAGCGCACGCGGGACTCTCCAGGTGAGCTTCGTGCTGAGGGCAGCTCCACACCAGCAGCCCTCCTCCTCCTCCTCCTCCTCCTCACCTTTCCTTTCCTTTTCTCCCTGTTTTTGACATCTTGGCCTGGATGGGGAAAACACATAAATTAAAAGAAACTGTGTAATGACTGTACTGTGAGTCATTGTTAGCACATGGCTGCAGCACTTGACTAGCAGAGCTGTGTGGTGTGTCACCATCTCAAATAACTCTGCATGTCAAGTGCTTCAGTATTTTGATTTTTTCCCCCTCCTTTGATTTTTCCTCTTTTTTTTTCCTAAATAAACTTGAAAGATGTTGCAGGGGGCACACAGGCATGGTTTCTAGCTAAAAGGATAATAGGATAAAAGAAAAAAACCCAGAAATTTGTACTCCTAAATCCATATTTAGACCCAAATCAGTGGCTTGAGATTTTTACTTTTTTCCCCCCCTCTGAAAATTGCCCTGATTCCAGGCTTAGTAAGAAGGAAGGCTGTTCAGAGCCATCGTTCCCACACCCTGCCCACCGGCTGTGCCAAGCTCCCATCCCAGCCCTGCGTGCTGGCTGGTGCTTTCTGGCTCTTCCACTGGGACAGAAAATCTAGTCTGGGCAAGCTTCAAAGAAGGGTTGGTGTCCAAGATAAGAAAAAAAGCATTTCCTTTCACTGTATTATGCATGTTCGAAACAAATAGAGTAATTTATCAAGGCCCTGAATAAGGGACTTTGCTCAGGCTGCTCATGGAGAGGAGGCTTCTTGCCCTGCTGTCCTTATGAGCAGTGGTCTCACCCAAATCTCCTTCAATTTATCTGAGAGACGTGAAGGAAAATGACTGAGTATCAATATGAAATTTAAACTCAGTCTTTCAGGCTGTAGGCTAAAAAGGGATGGTGTGGGTTCGTGACCTGAGGGGTTTATCCTAAATAGAAGTCCTAAGTCACATCAAAGTTAAGTAAATGTCTTTTTCATTAAAAAAAAAAAAAATGTTCTGTTTAGACAAGATGTGAATAGCTGTTGTAAGATTGTTTTTACAGGACAACCTATGTTATTGCCATGTCTCTTCTTTACTAATTGTATCTGTGAATCCCCTGCCTCTTGGTACAATATTGTCTTCAGGCAAGAGTTACTGCAAACAATTTGTGTGCAAAATTACATGCACTCATTTGACTAGCCAGATCTATAATCATGTATTTCTATGGATCACTGTCAGTTGCACACCTATTAATTATCTAATGCAATATTACACTATAGAACTATAACATTAATTATGTAATTAGGTAGCTATATATGAATTTATATTAATAATTATAGTAATACATGTCTGTAGCACTTGCAGAAAGAGACAGGTTTTTAAGTAAATGTGCTCTCCAAACGGACTGAAGTAGCAGAAGGATCTAAGGTTAGGCAGCTTCTGGCCTTTCTAGAAATAATATTGTTACTGCACAGGCATCCTCCTGCTGCTCTGCAGTGCTGGGCAGTGTACAGGGGGCAAGAAAAATCTGGCAATGCTTAACAGCAATAAAACCACGAGGTGTCAATGTGGCTAACTTAAAAATACAGTACTTGATAAGGAATTAGGCCTTTTCCCTCTGCTGAAATCACTTGCAAGGACAGAGACCTCGAATCTTAGAAGGTAACTCCAGAAACTGGAGCTTCTCATTTTCTGTCGATGCTTTTGAAATTAGGTGTGCAGAGGAGTGTCGCAGATGCATAGTTATCGGCATGGAATTCATGGGCTCAGCCCTGGCTTGGAGGACACAAGAGTTTGGAAAATGTACAGAAGAGATTGCTTGGAAATGTTCTTCCTAGGGCTTTTTTCTCTGCATTTTTTTTTTTGCCTTTATATTCTGCACAGAAGTGTTGCCAGGGGTGTGAGACACAGAGCCTGGCTTTGTGCAGCGTCTGTGCAGTTCAAAACAAACTGAGCGAACTGAGAAAAGGGGAGGGAGAAAATGGAGAAAATATGCACACCTCCAACCATAAACAAAGGAGAGCGTAGGGAAGAGAAGGCTTGGGAATGAGTTTCTCAGCACAAATGAGCTGAGGTGTGTGGAAGGGTTCCCATCACCCTGCTCCTCATCCTTCTTTCCCTCTGCTTCTTCCCCTCTGCCCCTGGGAGTCTTCTGCAGAAGAGGCTTCACTGCCTCCCGTGCTTTATCCTCAGGGTGAGGTATCCATCCCTCAGCACATCTGAGCTCTCCTTACTGATTTTCCAGTGGAACGTGGCTGGAGCCCTTTGTTTTTCAGTCTGGGCTGTGGACATGCTGTGCTGGCTGCCAGCTGGAGGAACAGCACCTGGCCCACGTCCTCACAGCCGCTCCGTCTCTTCTTTCCCTTCGTTCCCCCCCTTCTTCTTCCCCCTCCCTTCTCCCCCTCGGTGATGGAAAAGCAGTTCACATTTTCCAGGTTTACTGAAAGGGGAACAGGAGCAGCTGCAGCATCCAATAAGTGCTTTTCCAATTCTCCACAGTGTGGAAATTCCTCTGTGGGGTAATGGGGTTTCTGACTGGCTTCAACTCCCCCTGCCCTAAATGGGGACAGCCCCACCACCCTCATGCCATTTTCTCCAGAACTGGAGTCACTCCCATCAGCTGGGATGTGGCTGGGGTGTTCCATAGCTGCTGTCGGGCATAGATTAAGGATGGGGAAGGCAAAGAGGTGACCTTAAACTACCCAAACCTGTTGTCCTTTCACTGATGTTTAAGCTTGATATCACCAAGGATGGAATTAGTGAAGTATAATTTCAGAGTGAACTAATATTTTATTGCCCTGGCTCTTCTCCAGCCAGCTGAGCACGTTTTGGATCTGTTTAGTTAGAGGAAGTGCAAAATAGCACATTTCTTTAAAAAAAAAAAAAGCCAAACAGCAATAATTAGATATTGCTAAACATTAGAAAATGTTAGAAAATATTAGAAAAATATTTTCTAATTTTTAGAAAATCTAGTGGATAACACAACTAATGAATAATTTGGGAATTCACGGGCAGTTTTGGGAGGCAAACACATTTATAAAGCTTTATTTGCAAAGCTCTGTCTTTTAAATCCTGGAATTCAGTGGGAGAATGTGAGTCTGATGTGTGGATGCTACAGAAATTCTCAGGTTGTGACTCTGTGTGCTTTGCTCCTGCAGAATGTGAGAACTTCTTGGAGGATGGGCTGAGCAGCGTCTGTGCCTCGTCACAGCGTGGTCTTAAAAGAGAGTCTGGGAGTGAGTCTGACCTGTTCCCCTTGCCTGGTGATGGGATGGAAGACCTTGTCTTTGGGAAGGTAAGAAAGCCTGGTTTGGGATATGGTTAAAAAAGCCCCTGATAAACCCATACAGCACACGCATCTTGATTTTACTGGTGAGTTGGAAACCTGGAAGTGATTATCCTGGAACCGAATAGATGGCAGGGATCCGGTCTCCTCCTCGGATGCAGAAACATGAGGGATGTATTTACTTGCAGTAGAATTCCAAAAGCTGTGCAGCCCCCATTGGTTAAAAAAATGGAAGTAATTTTGTCCGTCCAAAAGTAAATCAGGCACCAGAGGAACAGTTGAAAAGGTGGATTTTCTTGCAAGGGCATTAGGGATTGCACATATGATATGAAATCCATCTTTAACTCATGTAACAAAGAGCTTTTCTCCAGCAAACTGTGACCTCTGTGCTGACACCTTCAGATTTATATGCTGTAATTCTCAGAGGAACCAGTGTTTTTCTGTAAATTCAGTGTCAAAGGAAGGAAACACTCATTCTAAATACTTCAGGCCAATTCCAGGGAATAGTTTTGTTGCCTAGGCAACATACCTCTAATGCCTGTTTGCGTGCAAGTCGCATGAAAGTGTTTTCAAGTTTGCTCAAAATCAACAACAGAAGTCATTGTTAACCTTAGTCATTCCTGTGCCCTTTATGTTGCTGAGGAGGAGTGGGAGAGACCTGAGAGACAGAGCTGGCCTCCTGAGCAGAGGATGCCTCCCTTTGGCATCAGTCTTTTGCATCTACGTCAGAGCAGCCTGAATTTATTCAGGGAGTCATTAGGTTTTTGCTCTTGAAGAATCATCTTGCTGAAATTTGTGTTCTTCTTGGCATAAGCAGATGATGCAAAAGCACCCAGAAAAAATACAGTGATGTAGAACCAAAAGGGATGTGACTCTTCTTTAGAGCAGCCATCACTGTGGTCTCCATGAAATCCCACTCTTTGGTTCAGCTGCAGCTACAAGTTTGAGCAGGCAGAGCTCCTACTCTGAAAAACTTAACTCTCAGAGTAGCTTTCACACTGGCTTTCTGAGAAATGTATTGAATGAAACAGAATTCTGTTTGCTGAAATCAAATCAGAGGGTGGTGAATATTTTCCAGCAGGATGGGAAACACCACAGCCCAGGCTAAGTAATCTCATGTGCTATAAATGAACAGTAAAGTCATCCTCAATGCACGTGGTAGGGCACAGAGCTCACCAGCCTCACCCTTTCCCATCCTACTGTCAGAAGGATCTGGGACCCTGCGTTGTCAGGGCTGTTTGGCAGAGCAGGCTGTCTTCAGTTCCCCTGTGACACGGATTGTGACAGCCAGCTGCCATTTCAGCCTGGTTTAATGCTCGTATGGGAAAGTGTGGGACAAGAGTGCAGTGGGAACACAGCAAATTTTATATTTTACAGAGTTTTAGCTTTTCCTCTTTCTTCTTCAAGTAGGAGAAAGATTAAAATGTAACCAGAATAGGTAGTGCAATGTAGCAGGGATGCCAGAGGGAAGGGAGGAGGTGGTGGGGAAAGCAGATCTTCAATTGCCGGTGGAGAGAGGGCAGAGGCCAGAATTTTTTTCTTTGTAGAAAGGGAATTTCTTAATTTAGTAGCCTTTGCATTGTTCTCATTATGCAGTGGGTTGCAGACTTTGTCTTCAAAAGGCTTCGAAAGGTTCCTGAGTTGAGTTTAGGAAGTTATTCAAGGCTAGTTTCAACCTCAGTTGCTTTGTCTTTGATTTCCTGATTTGATTCCATGTCTCCTTTCTCAGGATTTATCTGAATATTTTTTTCTACAGTTAAAGTTATTTCTAAAAGACCAGAAAAACTAATTTAGTGTTGTGAGATTGTCCCTTAATTAAATTTTTTTTGGTTTTACAGTACTGAATCCAGGTGGTAGAAATGCAAATTATAGATATTTTTAATGGCCACCAAAATAAGTGGTGGCTCTAATCTTTTGACTGAAAAATATTGTAAGATGCTTGTCTTGGCTGTAATTGATTATTTATAAACATATGAAATAATACAGTTTCTGTATCAAATTGGGAAGAGACAGAATATGTTTATGAACAAAAAGAGGATCTCAAACCTTTCAGTGTCATGGTGATTATTGTTATTACTAGTTCTGTTCTTGTTTCCCCTTTCTGTGGAGCAGGAGTTGAACTTTTGTCTGCTGGAGTTGTTTTTTGTTTTTTTTAATTGTAGAAATAGCTCCTTCTTTGTTAACTGCTTAATGCATTAAAATAAATGTAGAAAGAACAAGTTGCTGTCTGTCCAGGGTCTTTGGGCTGCTTCCTGAGACATCACTTGAAATTCATGGATAGAAAACCCTGATTCTGTCCCCGGACCGTGAAAAAGTGGGGTCAAAAAATCTGCAGGTGCCTTACCCTGTCCCTGGGGTTTGGTGTGAACTCCTCTTCCATCTCCTTTCCCTTCTCCTGTGCTTGTTTCTTTTCTTCCTCTCTCTGAAGGACATGTGCTGAGCTGTGGAACATGAGCTGTCAGGTTCAGGGAGCTTTAGCACTAAAACCTGCCCTTTTTTCCAGACTTTACAGGCTGTCACTGAGATGCAAAAGTTGCTTCCAAGTCTATGGCTTCAGCAAAATGTTTTATTTTTTTTTTTTTTTTTGCGTCAGCATTTCATTCCCATGTCCTCGTCATCCTGCTTTTCCCTCTCTGTCCCAGACAGCCATCTGGGCAGGCTTTGCAAGCATCCTCCTTCTTGAATGATTAATGCTGCATAAGGTCATTTCTCACAATCATCTGGCAACATCCTGGGGTGGAGCACATACGCTTTGCTCATCTTAACTTTGAACCAGCCACTGAAGTCCAGCATTACTGGGAAGCTTTTTAATGTGCCTCTTGGGAAATGATTCAGATGAGGGGAGTCAAGAACCCACAGATCATTGCCAAAGGAAGGGGTTGCAACTCAGAGTCTTGCATATTTAATTTCTGCCTTTGTTTTGGTTTGCTCAAAGAAAATACACAAATGCATAAATGTTTTGCATTTATTTTTTCAGAGTTGTTGTATCTCTTAAAAAAGCAAACAAAAAAAAAAAAGCCAACAGCTGTGCAAAAAAAAAAAAATCAAACCCAAAGGAATAAAAATTTTAAGGGAAAGGCTTTCACCTCCACTCCAAATCATAAAAGTTATGATAAATAATTAATAAAAAGCCACGGTTGAGGTTAATTTTAAGGAACCAGGAGCCATAGCCAAATCCAAATCAAAAATTACTCTGCTGGACTATATATCAAGCCAACTAAATGTGTTGGCTCTTTTAGTGGAATGGTATTCCAAATAAGCTTCAGGATTCAAGGTTTAATTTTTTTCATCTTCTTTTTTAAAATACTCTAACACCTTTAATGTCTTTGAAGGTCAGGGGACAGAGAAAGTTTCTGTCTCAAACTTTGCATGTTGTCATCATGGAAGTGATTGAAAGAACTTTTTAATTCCCCTTATCAAGACCTCCTACAGTGGAGGGATTTAGTTGAAGAAGTTATCTTATACCCCCACCATACCAGTGATTTCTCTTATCCCTATTCATGGAGAAGTACGTGTCCTTTCTTAGAATACTCACTTTTATACCTTATTTTTTTCCTTAGAAGCTTCTCAGCAAATAATGAGGGCAAAGAAATATGCCTATTAGCAAATGTCTGTAAATGTCTTTTTGGCCACAAGGTTTATGGTCACAGTTAAGTCCTGAGTTCATTGAGGTGCAATCCAGCAAGCCTAATTTGAAGAAAATTAGTATTTCTTTAATGCTTCCTTTTTCCTGTAAGAAAAGAACACATTCTGTTCTTCAAACATGGTGTTTTCTTACTCAAATAGGATTAAAAAGCAATGCATACTTACTGGCCAGATAGCTAATTTTTTGCAGTGGTGACTACAATATAGATGTTCTAGATGTATCAGCCACACTTGGCATTTTTCAGACAGTCGTCTTTCATATTAACTGTTTTCCTTTGCTTTAAAAGAAAAAATCATTGAAATGATGGCAGAATATTTTTAGAAGAGTAAGCATGGGCCACAAGTTCAAGGGGATTGTTTATTGTGTTCTGTCGTCAGTCGAATGCTCAAGGTAAAAGTTAAAATGAACCAAATGTATTTCCCTTTTTTCAAACATCTCCTTGAACTGCATTTTGTGATAAAAGCCCTAAATCTTCCTTGTTAGGGAAGTGGGTTTGTTGTGCATTTCAAACTGCATCAGTATTCTCATCTGGGAAATAAAAATTCCTCTTTTTGCTCGAATTCCTCCCTGTTTAATTTGGTGTTCTGCACTGTTGTTTCTACATTTGCATCCAGATTAAGTTTCCAAACTGTCCCATACTTCACAGTGCTGATGGGGTGAAGTCAGTCCTGCCCTCTTGTGCTCTGCTGCCCAATCCCAGAATCACAGAATGGTTTGGGTTGAAAGGGGCCTTAAAGCTCATCTTGTTCCAGCCCCCTGCTGTGGGCAGCGACACCTTCCATGATGTCAGGTTGCTCCAAAGCCCCATCCAGTCTGATCTAATGTCTGACAGTATTTTTCTGTCTTAAAAAAGTGGCAGACTGTTTCCTCCACGGTAGGAGTGTGTTATCCACATACTGACTACTTGATTTGTCTGTATTTAAGCAATTCAGTAAGCTCTCATCATGAGTCACACGAATATCAGATTGTCTTGAATACTGCTGAATGTCATCAAAATTTCACAGGGCTTCCATTTCAGTTCTTGTTTCTTTAAACCTCAACTTCCTGTTCAAATATATCAAATCCAATAGTTTGCTAGTTTACAGAACATAGTTTTCTGAAATTCACTATTAACGTTTGACGTACCTTAACACGAAGTGAATGTTTTTTGGAGAGATGTATTTTTAGTGTGGTTTTTAATACTTGGTGTTTAAAAGGTTCTTGTACTTCCGTGTTGTGCTGTGGACGCTGTCTTTTTTTTTTTCTTTTTTTTTCTTTCCCCCTCTGTTTCCTTTTGATGGATGTGAGAAGGGAAGCAGTGTGACAGCATATAGTTAAACCATCTCAGGAACATTATTGTGTACCTGTTAAACTGAACTAAGAATAAAAAATAGCTAAGCTGGAAACAGGGCTTCTCTGTGAATAGTGAAATGTTAAATTAGAATATTTTTTTTAATATCTCAGTTTCTTTTTGTTCCACTAAATAAAAAGCTTATAGCTTATAGTGTGCATCCCTCAAATAAAGCACAGAAAAACAAAAGTCTCTGGACTGTGTAACACCACTCCTGCTCATCCTTCCCTCCACGTGGTCTGATGCCCATCTTTCCTTTCCAAGAACAGGATTTTGTATCCAGTTGTCTTCTGCTAGATGACAACAGGGGCTGCTTGCTGACAGCCTGCAGCCCCTGGAGCACTCAGCTCCTGCCCAGCCCCTGAGCCCTGTGTGTGAGGACAGTTAACCAGCTTTTGCTGAATGCTCTGTTGTGTATGGCCTGACAGAGCACTCTGCCTGGTATTATTTTAAATGATACAGCACAGGGCTCTGCAGGAGGATAAATTGAAACTTCCCATGTCAGTCCCTCAAGGCAAGCACCATTTCAGACTGGAGGTGATGTCAGAGAGATGCTTGTGTTTTTATGGTGGCCGCAGGGAACGTGGAATAAGCACAGGCTCTGCTGGGGCTGTATGGTCAGCATGTGGCCTTGGGCCAGGGAGAACCAGTTTGGCATCTACCTACTGCTTTTGGAGCAAACTAAACCCAAAAATTACAGTGTGACTCAAAATCTCTAATACGGGGTGGCTGATCCTGTAGAACAATATTTTTTGATGACAGTTGGATTTGAAAAATGCTGCAAACCCTGATATTAACTTTCTGCTTAATGGAAAGTAGTTGGGGACAGGGAATTAAACTTAATTTTTTTGTTTTCTGCTACTGAATAAGTCTCCCTTTTGTGTTGTGTGATGCAGTGGAGCAGTGTGTTGCCCTTGAGCTCTACTAGCCCATCCCAGTCCCACAGGAGAGGCTGGAGTTTGTCATCAGGAGCTGTGATAACCCCTTTCCCCATTACTTGCTCTCAGTAAACCTTTGGCAGTTTTATGGCACCTTGATTGATAACAGGTTTAGCCAGAAATGGTGAGAGGAACAGGATTTGCTGTGCAGGATGAAATTGGGGAGAGGAAGGCAGGCAGAGAATCTGAGCTGGGAGCCTGGGTAATGGCAGCCAGGGACCTGGGGAAGAGATCACCCTGCAGAACATTTCAACCTCTTTTGAAACCAGAGCAAAAAGTCTCAGTTCTATGATGGTTAATTTGCCTTGTGCCATTGACTAAGAAATCTCTTAGCTTATGTGAAATATAAAATATTAGCATTTATTTAGGATGTTAAATGTATTCACTTCATTGGAAGTGTTCAGGGTCAGGCTGGATGGGTCTTTGAACAGCCTGATCTACTGAACCATGTCCCTGCCCACAGCAAGGGTGTTGGGCTAGTTTATCTCTAGTGGTTCCTTCCAACCCAAGCCAGTCTATGATTCTGCTTTAACTTATTTTTAATTTTTCTTACCCCCAGCAGCCTGAAGAGGAGCAGTCTGCATGCGATGTCACCAGCTCCAGCTCCTCTGCCGATGACACCATGTCCCTGGAGAGGAACTCATCCCTGGGCAGTGACACGTCCCTCCCCTTTCCGCCCATGGGGAGCTTCTCCCAGCCCAAGGACAGGCACAGCCTGGGTGGCAGCTGCACCAACATGGTGTCCTCAGAGGGAGGGGAGAAGGAAGAGGAGCTGGACAGCATCACGGACGTGCCCGCTCCCTCCTCCGTCCTGCGCGGCTCCATGCGGCCGCTGTCCCCTTTCCGTCGGCACAGCTGGGGGCCGGGGAAGAATGCCACCAACGAGGCAGAAATCAATCAGAGGAGGTGAGTGAAGAGCTGCTTTGATTTACTCTGCACCCACTCATGCATATTTATCTGAGCTTTAAAGCTGGCATGATGAAACTGAAGAGTTTATCAGAAGCGAGCGCATCACTTTTGATTATTTCTTTTTCATTTGAAGAGGTTAACACAATCTCCTAATGTGTGTTTGTTTGGTTTTTCTTAAATTAACTTTCAGGATTAAAGTACTTAATTCCTACAGTATGCTTGAGCTTCCCAGAGTAAACGGAATTACCTCGGGACAGGTCTTCCATTAGAACTGTCACCACCCCTTTCTGTACAAAGGAATTATTGGAGTATTAAATCTCACTGACCACAGAATAACATGACCATTATTGCTCTGATTGTATTAAGAGGCACCAGGGTTTAAAAAAATTCTGTGGATAGCTCTTCATAATGGTGAGATGAGTCCTCCCTCTTTCACAGAATTGGTTTCACCTCAGTCTCTCATGGACAGTAAGTTCCACCTAACTCATCACCGATGTCCCTGGTGTTGTTCAGGAAGATTCTAAAGGGAAGTTTTCCCATCTGTTCTTTCATGAGGTACAAAAGGGAGAGGTGTACAAGCCATGTGAGTGTGTCCTTGCTGGTGCCAAGCGACTGTGGGAAGAAAAGTTGCTCAGTCCCCCGTTTCAGTAGGGAAGAAGATGAAATAAAGGAAGATGCACACCAAAAAGTAGTAATTGCCATGCCCTGCACTGTTCTGCATTTGGGCTGCAGGATGCTTGGGGCAAACCTTGTGTATTCTGAGCCCAGTGGAGGGTTGGTCAGTGTTTCTAATGTGCTGTAATGCCCTCAGAGCAGGAATGGCCAGTTGCTTTAGCAGGCTCAGGATGCCATATCCTCCCTACAGCTCACAGAGGCTGCAGGGCCAGGTGTGCAGGGCAGTGCCACTCTCTGGCTGCCTGTTGTGTCCTTGTGGCAAACATTCTGCTGTAAACAGAAACAGAGCTATTGCATGTGGGCCTGCAAGGAATTAAATTAAAACTGGCCACTCACAATAGGTTCCTGAAAATGGTTACTGACCCCTTAGGATAATAATCAGGAATATATGCATCCTGTGCACACTGCAGCTGTGCCTATCACCAAAGGAATACTGTAGACCCTTCAGGTTTTAAAGTCAATATTGAAAACCATTCAGGATCCTCTAAGTAACAATGAAAGATTTTTATTGTTGTTCTTATTCTTGTTGTTGTTTAACACTGTCACTTTTTTTTGGCTTCATTCCTGGTCCCCAGGTAATATTTAAATAAGTAAGTAATGCCCATTAATTTTTAAAAGCATCAAAAGAGTCAGCATACATGCAGTTGTGTGACAGAATTAGTCCATAGGCTCATAAACTCATTTGGGGAGATGTGTTTTTAAGTGTAGGGCCTGATGCATAAGGATTTCTGAGGGTAATAAACTACAGAGCTGGCAATCACTGCTGACACTGAACAGATGGGGTTAAATTCTCCTGTATCACTCTTTGGAGGCTGTTTCTGATATGGGAAAATACATTCATTGTAAACGTAAGAAAATCTGAATTAAAGGAACAGTAATTCTTTTCATATGTTCTCACATACAGCTGCAGCTACATAAGGATAGCCCTCATCTAGGGTAATTAAAAAAGAAAAGCTGGGTGGATCTGTGGTACTGATTAGATTCATGTTTGTTTTTGTGCCTCTTTTAGAAAGGAATTTGGATTATTTGCTATGTCGTTTTGCTGTTTTCTTTGTTCTTTTCATATGTGTCTGTTGTGGTGTTGAGACTCGTTGCTTAGTGAGAAATAACAAATACTGAGGAAGTGAAGTGCAAACAAGTGACTTTCACTCAAATCAGTTAAATTTGGAGTGTTTGCTTATTCATTTATTTCACATGCAGTAGATACTTTTCCAGTTGAAGGGGAAAAGTCCTTATTGCAACTTGACTTTTGCAAACCTTCGAAGTGGAGCAACACTGAGCACAAGGCTTGGCTGAGGTTTGTCCTGCTGGTGGGCTGGATCTGTGCTGCTCCCACCACCCTTTGTGGGCACCCATGGCACTTCTCTGCTCTGTAGGTGCGCAGTTTGCACTCACTAAATGGGGAGAAAAATAACCAAATAAAGTGTAATTGTCACTAACACCAGCCCAAGGATCAGAACTGGGCTGTGCAGCCAGGAAGAGGAATGGGGTGACAGATTGCACCATCAGCTGAGCTCTCAGAGGTGCTTCCTGCTCAGCAATGACTTGCAGGCCCCATCCACACTAAAAATAGTCCTAACCTTGATGAAAAAGCTAAATCAAGCTTAGATAGAGGTGCTGATACAGGACCCAAAAAGCCTACAGAAACTAAAAATCAGCCTTTTGTAAAATTTGGTCTTTTCCACTGTTACATGTTTTCTGTTTGTAAGAGGGATGAGCGTAAAAGTTTGTTCACAAAAACAATCAGGGAAAAAAGATAATAATCTTTAATGAAATGTGAAAAGATGCTCAGTTCCCCTTGACTTCCTGTCTTTCCTCGAATGCACTTCACAGATAATCCTTGTGTGTACATTTTGCTGTTAAAAATATAAAGAAAACCAACAAGGCTGCACAAAAGGATGTTCATCCTTTAGTTAATTCCTGACATTTGTAGCAGATTTGAAATGCCTGTCTTTCAGCAGTGCTGCAGTGTGTGTTAAATGTCCAGGCTGGGGAAAGAAACACCCTCATGTTCCAGTGATGGATTAAGCACTGCAGAACTGGAGCTGGTGTTAATCACTGTTGCTAACAGCTTCTGTCGAAGAGTTTGGCGTTATCTAAACTTTAAACTGACCTGGTTTTGGCAGCAGCAAAGTTGCAACATGGTCAATACCTGTGCAGCCTTCTTTTTGTAGAAAATAAAACCAACCAAACCCCAGATTTATTTGTAGAAGAGAGGAGAAACACAGAGACTGATTACTTCCTTTCATATTTCATTTTGTGTTTTCCCTCTATGTCCATTCCCTCTGTCTGTGTGTTGGGGATATTTAGCTGCCATTTGTTATTTTTTTTTTCATTCAAGCTGCTGACCATTCTCCATGATTCATTTTCAGTTCAATGCGAATTCTGGGGGATGGTATAAAGAAGCCTCCCATTCATAGGAGAAGGTACAAAGCCAACTAATGTGACTAACTGTTTTGTGTTTGAATGTCTACTAACTCCATCCTCTCATGTTAGTGAGCCTGTAGTACCTCTGGAAGTGTTGGCCTTAGAGCTGTGCATCCCACCTGGCTGCTTTCTCTCTCCAGTCTGTCCCAGGGCAGGTTTTGTGCCCCACAGAGCACATGCTCAAGCTGCTTTCACCAGGATATTATGGTAATAATGAAGAGAAATCTCAGATATTATTTTGTTGGCCTTTGCCATGTGTAAGAGTTGAAGTTGGTTGAAACAGTGGTTTATCTGGAAGCGTGTGTGTGATTTGGATTTAAAGCACATCAGAGGCTCCTGGCAAACCTTGCAGCAGGGGCAGCTGGGGAGAGGATGGGTCAGACACAATCTCAGAGTTGGAGAACACTCTGCAGATCTGCAGCTGGTTGAATTAAATTTAATTTTGCTATCTTGATGTTTTTTATAACCATCTCCCTTCCTAAAAAATAGAAAATAAGCTGTGTTTTTCTCTTTACTTCCATGTGTTTTTCCTCTCTATAACAAATTTTCAGTTTCTTTTCCATCCCACAGATACACAGTTGCACTCATGTAATTTTTGCATTGACTATTAGTATATAAAAGAGGATACTTAATTTTTGACACAGCAGATTGTCCACACTTAGACTAAATAAAAAAGAGAAATTGAACTTCTGCCCTTTAGTGGTTCTGAAAGTGCAGAAGAATGTGAAAATAATGTTATCACCATGATGTTATGACCAAAAAAATCACCGTGCCTCATCATGCTTCAGCATTGATGAACCCTAGCAGTGCTGCACAGTTCATAAGAACACTCTTAAAAAAGAATTTTTTAAAAAAGACACAGGAAAGAACATGGTTTTTTACTTCTAAGAAGCCACTTCATTTGCATCACTGCAGGAAACAGTTCAGTGCTTGTCTTCTCAGCTCATGCAAATAAACTTTTTTTTTATCAGAAGTCTCTTAAGGTTCCTCTGTAGGAGCTGTGTTAGTATTTAGAGTCAAAATACCCTGAAACACTGAGGTTACATGTAGAATAAAGAAAATGTCTATAATACCATGTCATATCTGAAATGTGTGATAATCCTTTCATGAACTTTCTCACTTTTTCTGATCTCTAAACCATTTTGGAATCATCCTCTCTAACCCCACTTGTGGAGCATGAGCCTGATAGTGATTCCAACAGTTTATGCTCTCCCACAAGGCTGATGTAGATAAAAGCTCATTCTCCTCCCGAAATTGTCTTCTGTAAAGAAGTTTTGCATGCTCTGTATTGATCCTTTTAGGATTTTATGGTGTTGCCAGCAGGCTGTGGGTGGCTCCCCTGCAGAACTGTGATTCTGCAGGAGTGCTTTCCACAGCCTTTGCCAACAGATCCCCTTCCTTCCTTCCTTCCTTCCTTCCTTCCTTCCTTCCTTCCTTCTCCAAGATCTTAACACTTCCAGGCTTCCTCCTACATATGTAGGGCTCCTCTTCTTCCCTCCCTTTGCTTTTCTACTTCCCTCCCCGGCAGTTTTAGCATTTGTGATCATCACTATACCATGGCAGTCATCAGGAATAGAGGCATCTTTTAAAATGTAAACATTTTATGATTTCTCTAATGAGGAAAATCTTCTTTCCTTCGGTTGGAAAGGAACCACACAAAAATGAGTGACTTTGGAAAGCAAGGTGACATAAGCATACCTCAAAGGGTCCACCAAGCTCAGTGCTGTTGTGGCCACAAACAGATGGCCTGGGGAATCACGTGTGACACCTTCCCTGGGATGCTTTCTCAGTTGTCCCTGAGCAGGTCTGAGTGACCCACCGGGAGGCTGAACCCAGGCCTGGGAGTGCAGACTGTGTGTGATGGAGATGGATCTCCTGTGGCCCAGGCTTGGTTCCTCTATGATGTCACACAAGTATTTAGTCCCTGCCATCCCCCACTAATACTTAAACATCTGCCAGTGTGGTTGAATTGGGTGAGGATATATTGGAAATAATTGGCATGTTATGGGAAGGAATGTTTTCATGAGGAATGTTTATAGGACTGTGCTGAGAGCTACTGGTGAAGCACACCTGGAGGCTTTGGGGTGCAAAGCTTTGGGTGTATCCTCATCCAGTTAACATCCTTTATAAAACAGGCAGCAATTGTTGAACACTCTTCCAGAATGTTTCCAATTGTCAGGTCCTTCCAGAATGTTTCCAGTGTTGCACTGTGTGTGGAAACAATATGAGGGCTTGGCATGACATGATGCATTCAGTGGGTTTAAATCTTCATCTGTGCCCTCAGAGGCTTCTGGCACTCACAATTCCTTGTCCAGGATGGCTTAAATTTGTTGTGCCCTTTTCATGGGCTCCTGTCATGGAGCAAAATGTGCTCTGGCCATGTCCCCTCCTCTCATGGATCTGGGACCTGGGAGCAGGACTTGTGCTTATGCAAAATTTCCTTCACACAATGTATGCTTCTTTCAGGATTTAGGGATCATATAAATGCCATAGCTGACAAGAAGATGGATTTCTCTGTTTCTGCAAAACCTGAGCTAACAGCGAAAAAATTAACAAAAGCAGTCTAAAATAACAATCAAAATATTTGCATTGTGTATTTGCATTTTTGTCTTTCATGATGCAACTTTGGGACTCTTTTGGGGAATGGAAGCTGAAAAGTTTTTTAGTTAGAAGCACTCTTGATTTAATCCCAAGTTAATAGTAAGATTAGCCTGTATTTTTCATCCAGCCTCTTTCACTGACTGGCTGTGCATCATTTAAGAATGTATCTTTCTCCTTATTTTTTCCAAGTGTAGCCTGAGGTCATAATATTTCTATGGAGGGCACTCACATTATGAAATATCTGTAAGGGATGTTTTTTTCTGATTTGAGGATGAACGTTACCAGGAAAATACTAATCATTACTAACACAATGGCTGTGTGTGATTATTTACAAATTGACTTTGGTACATTTTGGCCTTTTTTTTCCCCAAAAACCTCTCTCCCCACAAGGAGTACTTTTTGCAGTACATTGTATTCTCACTGGTGGGGTCGGTTTGGGGAAGCATGGGCTGTCCTGCTCCTTGTGCAGTGGTAACCTCGGGCCTTTGGGGCACTGTGGTGTGTTTGTGCAACCAGATGTGTGCTACTGCATTATTTCTGAGTTTGTTGTTGGGGTTTTTTTTACAACATGTGAGAGAGTTTTTTAACGTTCCCCATGTTCCAAGACAATCCGATAATCACTGCCCTTTTCCTTTCTTTGCCTCTTTTGCTGTTCCTAGTTTGAGCTGGTGTCCCTCAGGCGTACAGTACATTGCCATGGGTCCTGACTTTACTTGTAGAAGGTATGGTATGAATAAATGTGCAGCAGCACAGGAGCCCTGCAAACACTCTGTCGTCAGCTTCTTGTGCATTGCCTCCTCCACTGCCGCTGTGGCTGAAGCGTGCACGTGTTTGTTTGCTTGGTCTGCTTTTCCAGCAATTACTCTTGCGAGTGGATCCTCAGAACGGGGCTGCAGGTGGAGGTGGTGGCTACTTTCCACTGCCCTCTGGCTTTAAGGAAGCTGCACTGTTGGGCTGAGCTGCTCTGCTCTGTGGGGACTTCAAGCTGCGTTGTTTTCCGCAGCAGCAATCAGAATGATAATTCTGACAACCAGAGAATCAAACCAAGATTAAATATGATTCAACACTGCTCTGTACTGGATCAGTCTCATAAAGGATTTAAGTTCACACAGACTTGCTCTCTGTAAATTGAAAGACCTGGGCTTTTCTTCAGAGACTAATCGTGTAAAACCTTCTCTGAAAAAAACAATCTGATCACCAGAGATGAAAATTTTCCAGGCTCCTAAAGTTTGCATCTTCTGTAGAAGGTCCCAGCACTGAGATTGATGTTTGCAGGTCGCATCTTTACCCAGTATTGTTTGGAAGCCAGTCCCCCAGATTTTATGGCTTTATAGTTTTTCTCTGGCAGTTTTTGCTGGTTGTGGGTAGAGCTATTGAAACTGTTCTTCTGAGGAGTAGATACTGAGAAGTAAACCTGCCCTCCCTGGTACAGTTTAATTATGTTTGATGTATATAGCCAATCAGCAAAATACAGTCACTGATATCTATTTTATGGGCTAATATTTGCAGCTAGTTTTGTCACAAGTACATGATTTATTTTCCCTACTGTGTACCATCATTTTTACCATCTTGTAATGTAAAAAAGAGATATTCTTCTGTCCTAAATAATCAGTAGAAATGGGACTGATTTCTACCTACAAGTGTTTTAGAATAAACTTTTAAATGCCTGCTGTTAATACACATTGATGAGTCACAATCTTCCTAAAGGTGATTAAATTATAAATTCTTCAACCAGTCTTTTCTCATTAATTACCATGAAAAAAGGTTTTTTAAATCTAATAAATCTTCCTATTCATGGTTTATTGCAGTTTTTGCTTTGTGTGCATATTTATGAATATTTCAATTCTTCTAAGGGACTGCAGAACATTAATCACTGCTATGCAAGTCTACCTGAATTTAAAGCTCCTCTGGTTTTTTTAAATTATCTGTACAGCCTGTAGTATGTTTTCTTGTTCATGTGTTTGCATGTCAGCTTGTTCAGCACTGAGATGCCACGGTTAGCCTCAGGTTGGGATATAAATTCAGGGTAGGGCTGGGACTTAGTGAGTATCAAATCAAACATTAGCCATGGATCTGTGCTTGTGTCCTGGGAGGGGACTCTGTAAAGCTTCACCCAGTGAACCCACATTTCAGCAGGTTTGTTGGTGCCTGGGCATGAGGAGCAAGAGGTTTAGAAGCAGAATATTAGGGCAAGATTTATCAGATTAAATAGTCTCATGTGAGAGAGAGTGTGTTTTGTGTAGGTGAGAGGAGTGTGTATTGGTATTTTTCTGTAGGGGTCACTTGTCTATCAACACCTGTCTGTACAGAGTTTGACCAAGTGTTTTATTTCTAACAGTTCTGCAAGCAAAAGTTTAGTATTTTATTTAGCTTTGAGTTATTGCCCAGCTCTGCTGGGCAAGACCTAGCTCCCTCAGTAGATGATAAAATAAAATTGATTGGGTGATGTAGGCAACATTTATTAAATTTAAAAACAAAACCACAGCATGGGTAAAAAAGAAATTATTATTATTATGGCAGAATAAATGACGTTAGCAGTGCCCAAACTGTGTCGTGTCAAGATTTAAAATAGATTCAGAGGATGTGGCTGCAGTGGTGAGTGCTAGAGCAGCTAATGTGGCTGCTGGGGGGGTGTTGGTCCAGAACAGCCAGCACTGTGGTATGCAGGGTAGTTTGATAAAAAGCAAGCAAAGAGAATACGTGGAAATGCCAAAATCTTTAGAAGAGGTGTTTCTGGATTTTCCACCACTCAGAGTAAAAAAAGCAGTAGGAAAGGTGATTGACCAGGAGTTTCAATGGTTGTTCAAGCAACAAACAAAGCTTTATGTCTCATTAGAAACAAAAAGATGCTGCTATTTGCTCTGAAGGAAAAAGAACATGCTGAGGAGTAACACCTGCATTTGCCTGCAAACTTCAGTGCCTGCTGTGTGTTTTGTGTTTGCAGGTGCTCTGTGCTGGAAGACCCAGGTCCCTAAGAGTTTGGCAGCATCTGACCTCTGTGCTTTCTCTTTAGTTACAGCCTAGAAGGCCTTGCTGGAGACTCTGGAGAGAACAAGAAGCCCTCTGCAAACCTGGAGGCTTCTTCTCTGAGCTCCAAAGACCTAAGGAGGAGTCCCCTCGCCAGCAATCAGTCCCTGGTCTTGCTCACTGAGGAGCTCGAGCAAGGAGAAATCAGAGACTACAACCACCAGGTAAAGCTGTCCAACTACTGTTGCATGTCTGGGAAATGCTACATCAAATTTTGGAAGTCATTTTCCCAAGTGAGTCTCACAAAGGCTTCCACCTTATATGTACATACACATAATATTAAAAATCTTCCATCTTTAACATAGAGGAATCTCCAATTGTTTTAAATTTTCTACTTCCTTCTTTGTGGCAGCACAACTCTTGTGTCTTCTCTTGCTTAGAGGAATGGCATTTTTGGGCAACACACTGCCAAGGATCAGATTTTTTTTTTTTTACCAAGTTGAACCACAGTCTAATTCTGCTGAGGAGTTGGAGTCATGACAGCAGTTTCCATGATCATCAGAGAGTTTTAACAATATCTGTTTTGTAATGTCCTGCAATAAAATCAAGCACACTTCATCTCCCTGTTGCATAATTAGGTGTCTGACACTTAAAAGAAAAAAACAAAATGTTCCATTTCACCTGTGCACTGTTTCACTGTTTCAAAGTGAGAGTTGCAGTGGACATGAGCACTGGACTGGGATCTGAAGCTGGGATGGTTCTGTCATTCCTGACATACTCAGTGTGGTTCTGTTCTGCAGGTGCATCAGACATCGCAGCCACAAGGATTTAACTTCTGTTCTTCTGCTGTTTCATCTCCACTGACCAAATCCATGTCTCTAATGTCAATTAGCAAACCAGTGCTCGACAGTGAGTAATCCAGTTTTCCCTTTTCCACTCTGTCATCTCAACAATTAAATATATCTTGTTACCTTCCCAAGGCAAAATGTGCTACTGCCTGCTCATGCTTCCTTTATTACAGGAAGCACATGCTTCACTGCTGCATGGAATTGTGGGTGGAAAGGCAGAACTCATTCAGTTTAGTTTTGTTTTTCCCAGTGTATCCCTGCTGTTTTCTTTCTGTTGGGTTTCCTTTCTGTAGGTTGCTTTTTTCATTCTAAATTGCACTACTGGCATGAAAACCATGATTTATTGAGTTTGTTAACTAAAAAAAAATACAATCTAATTTTGCATCCTTTCAGAGTTACTTCCTTTGATGTCAGGTAAATTCCACTTGAGATCTTACTTCCCTGCATTTAGGTTTTTTTAAAGCTGATACATGGAAACTTAAATCCATGTCTTGATCTCCTTGAGGAGGTTTATTGCTATTCATTTTGAGATAAATATTTTGGAGCAGTTGAGTGTAATTTATTGAATCTCATTCCTGAAGAAAATAATAAAAGATGATTCTATAAAATTTTCCAGTTTAGCTTAATTGAAGTGATAACAAGCACTTAATTTTGCAACTTGGCTGAATTGATTCTTTCAGCTGGAAAAGTCATTCAGAAGGCTGCAGCTGGATGTGCTTAGGATGTATTACACGTTTTCATTTTTTTAATTGCCAGCCAGAAACCCTATTGACATTTTAGCTCTTGTCACTTAATGATGGTGTCTGATCTTTCCTCTTTATTAATGTGATTCTGCTTTGCAAAGCACAAAAGATGCTTTAAGAAAGGTGTTTCGTTCATGGAGACTTGCTGGAGGAAGCTCACAGGGTTGTGCTTTGTAGGAGATGCTTTTGAATTCTTCACCATGATAATTCCATAATTAATAAGAACATGATCTAAGAGATGTGTCCCCCAGCAGCAGTAACCAAAACGGGGCAGCTCTGTCCTGTGAAGAGACCAGATCCTGCCCTGTGCAATGGCACTGCCTCTTCCCTCCTTGGCCTGAAGGTCTTCATCATTGTTTTTTGAAGCAGCCAATTTTTTGGCATTGCACCCAGCCTCTGACCAACCACCAAAACACTTGGCTGGCTCCCCAAAAATGAGTTATCGGTGGCTGAGGGAGCCTGGAAAGCCGAGGCTGTCAAAATGTTCTGTGGCCTGGCGTTAAAAATGCCATGGAGGCTTAATTATCTTCTTCTAGAGCCAGCCTGGCCACCCTGGTCCCTGGAGAAAGGAGGAAAAGAGAAGATGTAGTAACCTCTCCAGAGGGGATGTGGACAAAATAGCAGGGTTGGTCTTGTGCTTTGAGGCAGATGTCTGTGAGTTCTGGACAGTGAATGTAAACATTATGAACATTCCTCTGAGCTTTATTTTCTCAGTCATTAATCTGTGACATCTCAGAAGGGCCACATTTTTATAGGAAGGTGGTTTTTGAAAATCAGAGTATATGAGGGGTTGATGTGAGCATCCAGATGGAATAATAACTTGGAAAATTTAGCTCACGAATTTTTTTTTCCAATCCTGACACCTTCTTGACTACAGAAACTTCAGTAAACCACCCAGAAAAGTTGTGGCTGCCCCATCCCTGGAAGGGTTCAAGGCTGGGTTGGATGAGGCTTGGAGTAACCTGCTCTAGTGGAAGGTGTCTCTGCTCATGGCAGAGGGCTGGAACTGGATGAGTTTTAAGGTCCTTCCAATCCAAAGCATTCTATTATTCTGGTTCATTCTTCCCCTGTGAAAGAAGAACACTGTTGTTTGAGTTGTGACCATAGGACATAGGAAGCAGTTTAGTGCCTCTTACAAGGAGGTCTTGGTGAATAAGCTCCCTTGTGTCACCTGGGTTTGATGTTCATGTTTTTCCAGCAGGACAGTAAAGAGTTATGCAAGAATTACATGGAAGTGGATTCTAGGACAAATTCAGTTATTTATTCCACTTGCATAACTTTGTGGTAGGTGCTTAAAGAAAAAAAAAATGACCCTCTGATCCCTTCAAATGTGTTTGAATAGGAAGAAAGCAACATGCTGTGCTCAAGAACTTTAAAAACTCAATCCAGATTAATAAACATATGGAGGGATTTCTTTTATTTTTACTGTTTATTGTCATATGTGCTGAAGGAGGAGCAATTTCCGAGACTGAGTTCCTAGCCCACACTCCATCTGATGTGTCAGATGTTCCAAGAGCTGCTGTGGCCATTCACAATGTTAATCCTTCAGCATTTTATAGAGGGAGATCACAAGAGCTGTTGGCTGGAGTGCTTGGAAGAATGTTTTTAGCCTTGGAATAGCAAATTTCCAGTTTGGAGCACTGCTATAAAGCCAGGAATTGCTATAAATAAAAGCACTGAAATGGAAGTTGAACTGTGCTGGTGAAGGTGGTTCAATTTACAGTAAAATGTTATTGTTCATCTTGACTTTTATTCTAAATAGACAGTAGACTACAGAAGAAAAAGTTGTGTTGCCTAATTGTGTTCTTCAGGTCTGGAACACTAGAACAACTCCTTCAAAAGGCAGTCTAAACAAAACCAATGCATGGGTCTTCCTAAGAATTCTTCTGTTTAAATTTCAGTCCCTCTAGGGTTGTTCTGCTTACTTGTAAAACTGTGCACATTTTAGTCAAACTGCCTGTAGGCAATTGGCATTTGTGACTAATGGCTGCAGGAGGTGTTCAGGGGAGTTTGTTTTGCATTTCTTGCATTGCATTGGCTATTCCTTGGACAGTGTTTTTATATTCTGGATTCAGTTTTGATGTATGATACCAGCCATGCAAAAAACCCTCATTGTATGTGGCTGAAAGGACATGTTTTATGCAAAGAGAGAAATAATTGCTTTGTCTTTCTCTTGAAAGTTAATACTGATAAAGTCTTCAGCCTGTTTTCCCTGTTCTGCAAGTGAATTGATGTATCCATGGAACAACTCAAAAGTACCTGAATACCTGTGGTGATGATGTTTAATGGAGGTGCTTAAGTAGGACCCTTAGGTCAGACCCAGGGGCAGGGTTTCCTCAGCCCTGTCCCAGTCACTTCTCCTGAGGACACAGGGATGTTCCATGTGAACAGTGGGTGTCCAGCAATCAGCTCACAGCTCAGAGGTTTCCACCTGTGCTTGTATGAAGAGGAAGTTAGGGAAATAGGGCCTTTGGGAATCCAGTTTCAGTGAAGAATGGCTAGCTGGCTTCTAATTCTCTTTTCAGAGACCAGGTACTTAAAAACAATTGCTGGAAAGTTGCTGCTATGCGAGGGCATCTCTTAAAAATAAATTATGGGATATTTGATGTCGCAGACTGATTGCTGAGTTTGGCACTATGTTTGGCAGGCATTTTCCAGGCAAGGGCAGAAGAGGATATAGTGGGGCTTTTCTTATGTTTAGGCAGTTTCTCTAAGACAAGGACTCTTAAATTTTAGAAGAAGGCAGAAGAGATGCTTGTTTGTTTTATTTTGGAAGAAGAGAAGTCTAAGCATCTCCTTTTTACAGCTGGAAATTTTGAAGGTCATAACATTATCAACACTATTGATTTTTTTTAGACACAGAAGTGACAAGAACCTCCCTAGGTAGATAAAGTCAACACTTAAGATAAATTGTCCTTGCTAATATTTGGTAGCCTTGCTGTATCATTCAACTGCAGAAAAGCACCTTCAGACAGGTATCTTGAATTGTTCTGGTTTGAATCCATGACAGTTCTTTCAGTGAAGCTGATGCCCTTTGTCCAGAGATCCATTTTGTTGTTGGTATTCTGTTTGGAAAGATAGCTGCCTATAATTCTTCATTAAGATGTCCTATAAAAAATGTCAGCAAAAAGACTCAAACCTCAAGCTGTGCGTGCAGTGAGACCTGCACCCTCTGAAACCTGCACCCTCTGGAATTTGCACATTCTCAGTTCTTTGTTTCCTGTGCCTTTCTGGAGCCAGCTGCTTTGCTTTTAGTTTGCTTTGGCTGCTTTCCTCTCCTTTTTATTATTAAATGCATTTTCAAGCATGCTCTAATGTCTGCTGTTAACCCACTTCTCAGCCCAGGGCCGGACTCGACCATCGAGACGAATCTCCTTCTCCTTCAGCATCTCTCCACTCATTCCTAAGTCTAAAACTCTCTTTTCTATTGGCTCTTCTTCCAGTGATGAGGAGGAGGAGTTGGATAGTAAGTAATCATTTTCTGTGCGTCGCAGCCATAATGGGTGGAAACAGGGAAATCTGATTTTCTGCTTCAGACACTGGAATTTCACCTTGCAAACGTTGAACTACCCTTTCCATTGCATGATGTCTAATAGCACTATCTTAGTCCTGTATCTGAATACAACTAACAGCAGAATGAAAAGGATTGTTATCCAAAGAATCTTATACATCAGCACCATCATGTCTTATCTGGTTAGTTTTAGTCTGTATCCATGTGGCAGATAGCATCACCTGCTGCCCTGAGCAGCAAAATAATCTTTACCTTTTTACTAAAACCAAAATACTTGCCTTGAGCTTGTTGCAGGGCATGGAGTTAGCAGAAGAGGTACATCCTGGCCCTCCATAGGTGACAGTGAGTGCATTGCTCAGTGAAAGAGAAGTGGACAGAAGCCCTGATAAATAAATTCTGAAAATATTCTCAGCAACCTCACAGTTCCCCCCACTAAGCAAAAAGCACACATTGCAGTCAAAGACCTTAAATCCTCAAGGTGTTCATATCTAGGTCCTGATATTGTTATCAATGGAGTTCTGTAGGAAACAGGTGAGAGTTCTCTGGCAACTTTTTCTCTCCTGCAAACTCTATTGCTAAAAGAAGCCCAACTAAGGCAGAAGATTGAATTAAAGTCATTTAGACTCCTCTTTTTTTATATAGGCTTACCAAAGATTATTCAAAATGCTTCCTATTTATTAAGCATGTTTTATTAGACTGTTGAAATAAACCAGACACATTCCTTGTGTCCTTACTGGGATAGGGGAAATTGCTCTCCAGTCCAATACATTTTGGTTGCTTCCTTAATTTAAAACAATCTCCACACTATCCACCTTATATATATATCTAAATTCTCCTCCTTTTCATTCCTGGAATTCACTGTGGGTTTGTCTCTTCCTTCAGGAAAGTTCTGTGCCCAGGTGTGATATTACCCACTTCCATGTTTAAGCTTCTTCCTCATTGCTCTGTCCTTCTGCTTTTAACAAACCTCACAGTTCATGATCCCCACAAAGTGAACTGCAAAGACACAGCTGTGCACTCATATGATGCCCCACAGTAAAAAATACCCTTAGGTGAACTTTTTGGTGGAGTTGTTTGTTTGTTTGTTTGTTTGTTTGGTGAGTTTTATTCTTTTAAGCATTTGGGTTCTTTTATTATTATTTATTTTTGTTTTTTTGTTTTAAGCATCCAATACTTGATATTCATGTTAGGGTATGACAATTTTAGAGGACATTTATAGTAGCCAGTATTGATCTTCTCTCCCTCAACAGTGCTCCAATGATCATTTAAGATAATGTCAGATATTGTCTTGAATAATGATACTGGTTTTTTTACATGTTTGAGGATACTGTGGAGACTTTATAAAGGTTGCTTTAGCCACAGCCCTTTTAGAGACTGCTTTGGCAATGGGCATTTTGCATGGAGTAATCCCAGACCAGTTTGTTTTTTCACATCTTTAGGGTTCATTTCTTATAAGAGGATGGATGTGTGAGCACTGAGATTACACGTGCCTTTCAGTTACCACTCCCTCAACCTCTCCATGGTTTTTTCTTTAGAGAATGGAGAATTAGTTGATGTTTGTTTGATATATTTATTACGTGGATTTCAGATGGCTGGACAATTATTATGAAGCCTTTGGATTTCTTGACCCACAGAAGTTTTATTTCTGACAGCATTAAGGCATTGCAAGCTGGTTTCAACATCCTAGTCCAGTCACTGCTTACTGTATAATGGATCTTGATGAATGAAAAAGTCCAGCTACCACATGAATTCATTTTTGTGGGTGGAGCTTAAAAGGTGTTCAGATAAATACAGCAAATTTCAGCTGCTAACCCAGGTTCATTGGACACAGATAGCAGGTCTGGCTTTTGAAACAAAAACTTACTGTTTTGGTGGGTTTTGAAGTCAGATTTTTGTGTTGTTCCTGGTTGTGACAGGGAACAGAAATGTTATGAAAATAAACTTTCCTTCCCCAGTTCTGCTTCAGAAAGAAAACCAGAAGGTGAGAAGATGTGTTCTTTTCTATACTTATCATCTGGGGTTTACAGCTTGCAGCAGTGTTGATCATGTGACGTTATATTATAATCTAAAATATGAAATCATAAACAGACTTTAATTCTTCACTGGATCCATTTTGCCTTCCTAGAATCCCCCATTTTTAAGATGAAACAACTATTGAAGTAAAAGAGAAATGATACATAATTGTAGTTCTCAGGCAGTGTATTTTCTCAAGGTAGTGTATAACAGTCACAAATATCAAATTATTGCAGCTCTTGGTTCAGTGTTTGTTCACATTTCTGAAGTTAACTGCAAAGAAACAAAAAATGTTTGTGAAATACTTAAATCCAGTCAAACTGATGAATCTTCTAAAAAAAAAAAAGGAAAGACTAAGGAGGGCTAACCCAGATTAAAAGCAAAGTAGAACTGAAATGGGAACCAGTTACTGGAGCGTTAACCAAAGATTTGGGAGCCTGTAAATTACTTATGGCATCCTCGTAGGCACTTAGTTTTATATTATAAAAAATATAATATCACTATTAGAAATTGAGTAGTAGTCTTCATTTCATACATGTTACACTATTACTAACTTTGTTGTATTTGGGATAAATCATTAATGAGTTGAAAGATTTTGCAAGGGGAACATTAACATGGCTCTCCAAGCAGGGTTTAGGTAACAGGGTATGCCTGTATTTTAGTTTCTCAATGTGAAGAAATGATATTTCTGTCTCAGGCTCTGCTGGCACTTGAATCAGCGGTTAGAAAATTTGTATTTAATGCCTAGTATTGTATGCACAGTTTTTCCTAATGCTCTTACTGCTTTTGTATAAAGGACTAGCTTTGCCTCTAATGGCAAGTAGCTCTTGCATTCACTCTTAGCATTAAGAGAATTTGAGCCAAAATACTGTTTTTCTTGCAGTATATATGCAGAAGCTTAGTGAGGTGACAGTCATGCTGCTTCTTGAACTTCAGATAAGGCTGAAAACTGTGCTTGTATGAAGGTTTTTTTTGAGTCCTGGCAAGCCCAGTTACTTCAGAGAGAGCCCTCTGTCCTGGATCATTTCATCCTGATTTTTTAGTGTTCTTCGATGGTTCTGGTAAATGGTGTCAGCACCCAGATCTGCTCCAAATGCGTTGTGCAAGCAGATTTCTTGTGTAAAGAGAGTTGGTGCCACTGGCAGGGCTTCAGCTTCGTGTTGAAATTCAGCCTTTCCTCAAGCAGCGTTTCGTGACGAAGCCCCAGGCTGGTAACATTTTGTGGAAAACAGAATAAGGCTTCCCTTGTTTCCCTTACTCTTTATGAAGTGCCTCAGGATTTTGATGGGAAAATGAAGTACAATTTTATCAAGGAGAAAAGTTTTATACATGAAACCCGGATGTGCTGTACAATAGATCCTTTCTAGTGGAGTATAAATAAAAGCACTGTGTCAGAATGATTCTCATTTATACCTATTGTCATTGAATTGGCAGTTCTGATTCAGACACCCTGATTTACCAGCAAGTTTAACAGTTGCATGGTCTTTACTTAATAGCTGAAGAGTGATAAAAATACTAAACAGGCTTTCACCTCAGCATTTAATTTGAGAGCAGCTAAGGATACAGCGAACTTTATCGTGAGCATGTGAAATCTGTTCTAAACACCCACTTCTGGAAAACATTTCCCTTTCCTCTTGAACCATCCCAATATGCAAGCTATGTTTTCTGAAAGCAGTGGGCTGAGGTTGCAGTCTAACCTGTCACCCCCTCCTCTCACATCTTTTGCAGGTGCTCAGTCCTTGGGCGGCTCCGTGGGCTCCTCTGTGCAGAGGTACAGTATCCTGGGGACATCTGTCACTTCTGGGGGGACCCCTGCAGTGGCCTCTGCCACGGACACCCAAAAGCCTTCCTGGCACCAGTGCACTTCAGCTGACATCAAAAGTTGTGAAAAGCACTCCTGTATCTCTAAAGGCTGAAGAATATTTTAGATCACAGAATATGAAAGTTTGTTCTAAGTCTCATCTCTTAACAAGGCTGTTTATTCATGGCTGATAATATCAGATTCTGTTAGTTTTCTGTTTACCCTGAGTTATATTTTGCACTAACAGTAGTACTTTCTCCCTGTGGCTAATTCTCTCTATCACAAAGGCCAAAAGAATCATGTTTTTGTATGTTGTTACTTTTCATGCTTGCATGTTGCACAGAGGAGATAATCTTCCTGGTGGCTTTCAACATGCTTCCCTGGAGGAAGGACGTTTGTGGCACTGGGTGTCTGATCTCTGTGCCACTGACAGCTTTGGCTTTTATTTGTGACTGGAGGACTCTTCACCTCTGCTCACTGCTGTTTTCTCTGCCTTGATTTAATTTGTATTTGTGTTCTGCTTTTGGTTTGTGTTGTACTTAATATTGACAGACCACGTCCTTAATGCAATAATAGTTTCCTTATTCTTCTGTCATAGCTGAAGAAGTCATAATCTTGTGCATGTAAAGGCTGGTAAAAATTATCTGGGATCCTAAAAATTCCTAAACTAATACACATAACCATTGTGGTTTATTACTTAGTATTGGTATTCTGATTTCTCAGGGGAGGCTTTGCAGACAGTGTGGTCTCTGTTAAAGACATTCACTGCCTTTTCAGAGTTCATTAGATGTATTTCTCTGGAAGGAAATGGTTCTTTACAGCATTAATGATTCTTGGTTATTTGACAAGGGGAGCAGCAGAGGGTGCTATGGCGTGGCCTGCTTCAAAACAGATATGAGAATTCCTTGAAATTTATCTCAATTAGTGGATTGGCATTTTGTCTTCACTTTTCCTTCTCTGGTAAAACACCATAAAGCACCTAGACTGTATTGGCTAATAAATGTATTTGTCCTTTAGAAAGAACCCATCTATTTAATAGATGCTTTGGGGAGGAGAAAAATAAAATAAAGGCAACTTTTATGGTTTTTATTTTATTTTAGCATATCTGAAGAGAGCAGCAGTGTCCCTGCTGGTAAAGGTGTAACAAAAGTCAGCCGCACCTTCAGCTACCTCAGGAATAAAATGTCCAGCAGCAAGAAGAGCAAAGTAAGTGCTTCTTGTGATTTGTGGAATGCTCACAGGCAGCATAAATGAATTCTGTCTTTAAGTCTTTGCCTGACTTTCTTTTCTTTACTTTTTTTTACTTTCTTCCTTCTCTCTTTTTTTTTTTTTTTTTTTTTCTGAGTAAGGGCAGGAGTATCTGTGTGGTGATAGGAACTGGCTACATGGGAAATCTTAGCAACCCAAAACTGAGCCCAGATACAACTGTCTGAGCCTAAATAAGGCCAAGTGCTGGGTCCTAGATTTGGGTTCAGTGACAGTGCTGGTTGGGCAGTTGGACTGGATAATTTTAAAGGTCTCTTCTAGCCTTTATCATCTTATGTTTTCAGTCATTTCCCCAGACAGAATAAATTTTGCCCTGGCATGAGTTAGGGCTTTGTAGTCATTAACAAGTCTAATTTTTACAGAACCTGAGAGGTGCTTAATCAAACAAGGACAGGAGCTGTAAGAAGGGACTGACTGCTGAAGGCTGTATTGTCTTTTCATCATTTTTTTACTTTTGCCACAAAGTTCCTGTGCACTGCAGGAGAAGTTGCTCAAACAGTGACTTTTAGTGACAGCCAAAATCCCAACCATAACATGCATTACAAAATTTGCAGCTCAGCTCTCATGCTTTTACTAAATAAAAGCCAAAATATCATTCAAGTTAAAATTTCTTGTCTGCACACAGAGGAGTGTTTGCATTATGTAAATTTTTAAGGTTCCATGGGTATATTTAAATAATTTCACCAAAAAGTTTGTTGGAACACTGATTTCTCAGAAGCGTTATCAACAGAAAAACCTGTAATAGTTAAAAACAAAACCAACAAAACAACAAACCTTGAAAGAGGAAGTTTTGACAAGGAAGTTGGTTTCTGGGCTGTTAGGAGGGAGGGAGGCTTCAGTGTCTTTCCAGCTCCGTTTTGCTCATCTCCAGACCTTCAGAAATGTAGTTTTCTCAGATGAAATAAAGTAAAATAAAGCACTTCTGAACCTACTCACGGCAACAGCTCTTTTGGAAAATGTGGAGAGTTATGTAAAAAACCCTTTAAAATAAAGGGGTGTTTAGAGCATTAGCTGGAGGGGATACTGATAGAGATTGGTGGGAATGTACCCCTGCCTGGCACATATTTGGTGTTATTTGGGATTATCAGTGAATCTCTTGCTATTAGCAGAGTGCTCTGATTCACATTTGCAAAGTCTCTATCTTTGTCAGTTCAGGAAAAAAAAAACTTTTTTTTTTCATTTTGGGCGATTCTTTCTGAGAAATTACAACAATTAGCATGAGTAATTTCTCTTTTTCATTGCCTTGCACAGTGATAAGGCAGTGCTGTGCCAGCAGCAGCATTTCAGGCTGTATGGTAGCAGTTGCAAGTGTTTGAAAGGATTAGGAGACAGGGGATATATGTGACCTGCAGAGCAGGAGGAACTCAAACATACAAAACCTCTCTGTCTTGGCAACTTCTGCAGCACTTTGTTTGCTGAAGTACTACATAGCAACACTGAGGTATGTTAAAATTCACTTTTTCTGTACCGCAGACATCACAGAGTGTTTGATTTACTCCCCTCTACCTTTAAAATAGGTGCTCTTCGATTGACTTGTAAAATATTAATCACATCCTTTTCTGCCTCTAAGGGTTTGGTTTTTAGTTGGGGGGTTTTTTTAGCAGTGGAAGCTAAGGTAGGGCAAGATGAAAGCCATAGCAAAGTAGCTAAAATCATCTTTTAAGGAAGTCAGCAATTGTCCTGCCCCTCCCCGTTTTGCTCAACTCCTCCGTGCCGTGCCTCCCGTCCCTGGCCCTGCTGCAGCCTCCAGCATCACCATGGGCTAGTGGGGAGCAGCTCCTGGTGGGGAGCAGCTCTCCTGCCCCGGGGAAAGGATGTCCATAAAGTGGAATAGATTCTCAGAAGTACCTCAGATAACAGTGAAGCTGGTGGGACTTAAGCCCTGGGAGGTAAGAGCTGCGTGGTTCCTGGGGAGCGGGATCCGCGGCTGCGGCGTGGCTGCCTCGCCGCGGTGCCTGTCACGGTGTCTGCTCTGGCACCTCAGCTCAGCCACCATGCCGGGCTTCAAATCTCACTGGCAGCTCCAACAGCACAAAAATAGTCTTGTTTCTGCCTTCTTTAAATAAAGTTCCAGTAACTGCCGCAGGAAAAAAGAAAAAGCTGAAATAAATCTCATTGTGAGACCTTGTCCTTCAGTGGAGTGGCTGGCAGCTCTTGTGTGGAGTTTGCTGTTTCCTTCTTGAAAGTGGTGCAATAATTTCCTGTTTTTCCTGGGGCCGTTCAGCTTTAATTGAAATTAAAATTAGGCATCACGATTGCTGGGTTTTGCAGTGAACTTCAGGTAGGTTTAAGGTATAGGATGGGAAATCTCCTTTCAGCATGAGAGTCGTAAGATCTGACTTGAGCTTAGAGTGATCTTTTCTCCTGGAGCTTCACAAGGCTTGGCAGTAGAGCAAAACTCCAGGCATCAGCCTGGTACCATCAGCCCAGGTCTAAACTGCAGAGTTTTAGTTGCTGAATCCTGCCAGGCTGGATGTGGTTAAAGATGGGCAGGTCAGCGGATGGAAAATGGGGCTGCGGAGGTTTCTGTGGGGTGGTGTGAGCCAAGCTGATGGCTCAGAGGGGGCGGAGATGTGATGCAATGCAGACTCTTCCTGGCAGGTTTTCTGCTTCAGACAGGATTATTCCATATGGTAATACTCCTAGTTTTGCTTATTTGCAGAACAAAACAGCGTTTGGGGCCAGTAAATAGACTTTCTGTTTATGACACTTTGCAGGGAGAGACTCCGGCACTGGCATTTTGCCTGGGATGTGTTGTGAGAGGAGTCCTTAGGCTGAGCTACTCATTCTGTGTGTGTCATCCAGGGCTCAACAGTTCTTGCAGTGGCTGCAGAGCTCCATCCCTCTTTAGGCCACTTCATGGCAGTTACTCACATGGGCAGCTCTGCAGCTCACTGATATTCAGGCTGGGACAATATTAGGCAAAGGGCATGTGGCAAATAAATAATAAAATGCAAAGATAAGCTGACAGAAGCATTTACCAGTTTCTGGTTAAGCTTCTCTTTCAGATGCCAGGAAATCATGCAGCAGCAGTCAAAAGTACAGAACTGAAGCTGGCTTGTATCATAAACGTTTTGTAGATTGGTACATGGAAAGACAAGGAGTTGTTGTAATTCAAATTCAGAGTTTTTCTGTGGAAGTTCCTTTAAAAATTGTTTGGAAGAATTCCAAATCCATGAAAGGCTGCAGGGAAAAATGTTTCAAATTTTTAGCATTTAGTATTTTCTAAGGTGGAGGTAGAAAAGAAGCAAAAATTCTGCTGAAAGTTGGAGAAGCTGTCTGTGCTTGTCTTCTTTCCAAAGCTGAGTAGCCCAGAGGTTGAGTTGTGGCTTGCGGAAGATGAGAGGGTCTTTTGTGGTGTTGCTGTTGTTTCCCAGCCTTTCTGTGGTGCCATAGGTCGAGAGTTTGTAAAAGATCCATTTTGCCAAAAAGCTTCATGTAGTTACTTGGGGTTGGTCGTTGAAAAAGTTGCTAGTTGGAAGGAAAACGGTGGTGGAAATATTTTGGCAGTAAGGCTGTAGAGGCACTGAGGAAGAGCTTGTGTTCTCCATTAAAAGTGCAGTTGCAAATCACGAGCCTCATGGTTTGGCCTTAAAAATTAACTGTGTTAAAAGTCTGATACACACTGTATATGGTAATTGTATTTAACACAATTTATTTAAAGTGCTGAAGAGGTTGATGAGAGCCCAGAAAAAGAAAAGAGGTAAAGTCATTAAACCAAGCAAGTGTAAAACAAAGGTAGAAGGAAATAGGTGCCTTCAGAACAGACTTGATGTCATCTGCAGTGGTGAGACGCCTGTGTGAGTCAATAGTATGTAAATCCACTTCCACAGGGGCTTTTTTAAGGGAGAGCTGTGCACAGACACATGGCTATTGTTCAGGTGCACCTCAATCAATAACCCTCACAGTGCCAAAGGCAAACACTGAGCAATCTGTAACTAGGGAAGAGACCTCTGCCCAGTGACGAGGCTTTGGGTCACTCTGTCTCAACAGGAAAAAGAGAAAGATAAAGAGAAGACTAAAGAGAAGGACAAAGATTCCAAGGAGAAGGAAAAAGATAAGAAGCTGTTGAATGGACATCTCTTCACTGCAACCTCTGTTGTAGCCCAAGCAACGTGTTACCACTGTATGAAGCCTTTCAATAAGGATTCGTACTACTGTGCAAGTAAGTCAGGGGGTTCCCCCCCTTCCTTTTATTTTTCATTGAATCTGGCATGGAAAATGCAAATCTTACACTTTATTTTCCTTTTGCTTGAGGATGTAAGTTGGGAGGGAGACTTTGGAGATAGTGATTCATGGAGCAGTGTGTTGCCTTGTGGAAACTGGACTGCAATGAGTCGTGGCTGCATGGAGGTGTCCTGAAATCTCTTTCCTAAGCCTGAGTTCAGCCATCACAGCAGGCTGTGGAGTTTTCTACCCCTTTTTGGGCTCTTTCAATCAGGAGAACTTTGGTTATTTCAATTGCATGTAGTGGCTTGAAGCTGAGGTACTTTGATAAGATGGACAAAGGACAGGGACAGCTGGCTTGGATCATGGCTTCTACTTCCAATGGGAGAAAAAAAAGTCCCACCCATCTGTGGTGTATTGCCTTATTTCTCCGAAATACTGCTTTGGTGAACCCACAGTAGGAACTGCATGGTGCAGACAGGAAACGCTGACCCTCTGCTCCCTTCGTACAATAATTGCATCACACGTCAAATGACAAGTACCTGTGTGCGTAAGAAGGACGTGCAGCACAGGACAGGCAGCATGGGAACCTCACTGAGGGTTTCTGACAGATTGGGCATTTTGTTCTCATTTCTTATCAGACAGTTTCTCATGCCTGTAGCTCAATAAGGTCAGCAGTGTTTGTGTGGTTGAGAGCAGAGTGCTGCTTGGTTCATGCAGCAACCCAAAGCGATAGAAAATGCAGACAAAGCCCATTTTTTTCCCACTATAGCTCAGTGCAAAAGGCTTTCCTTTCCTCACTGTTGGTAATTTTTGACTCCACTAGCTTAGAAATGAGTCAAAGCGACTGCGGGAACTGCTCCCAGGCTGGAGCCTTTCGTTCCTGCTGGTGGATGTGAGCAGGGGAAGGAGCAGCCAGCTGAATCCCAAATGGCACTTCTGAGTTTCCTGGAAGAGACTTCAGCAGAGTTGTTTGTCTGAGACATGCTCTGTGTCAGCCTGATGGGAAATGTAAAACATGGACAATTACAAACTCTGAAATGCATCCTCTCCCTTCCCCACTTGACTTTCTTAACAGCTTCTGAAGCCACGTAGAAAATCAAATATATCCTAGTTTAACACTCTAGATGCTAATGAGTTAAAATAACCCAACAATGTCATGTGTTTTAGCACAGATGTTCTTTCCTTATTTTCGAGGTATGATGGAAAATTACTGTAATTTTCTGTGTTGGCCAGAAAATGAATGTAACAAAAAATGTTTGGTGAGGGTCTAAGTTGAGAGCTCACATCAGAGTGGTTCTTTCTCCCATTGCATCTTAAAATCAACCTCAGATGCTTTGGAATAAGCAGCAGCAGAGGCTCTGATATTCCTGTGCTGTGTTAGGCTGATGCTACCACCACCACTGCTCTGTCTCACCTATGGATGACTTCTAATGCCTTTTAAAGCCCTGCATATTTTAAATCAATGTCTCAGCTTTTCAGTGATGTCCCCCAGCTTCTTGAAACACCTTCTCAATGCTGAAAGATTGAACATGCTCTGAAAGAAATGGGCAAACAAAAAAGCCTATTTTTAGTAGCTTTCTGCCTTGTCTCTTTTACTTCTGTTGTGATCAGTGAAGCAGAAAAAATGTTTTTGGGGTTTTAGTTATTAATACTAGTGACACAGAGGAATTGGAGGAACTTCTTGCTTGCTGAAGAGTTGACTTGGAGGAATAAAGTCCATACAACCAGATTTTTTAACATTAAAAAATCCAATTTTTTTGCCAAATGGTACACTCTTAAGAGCTGTCTTCAGGCTTTCAAGGCTTGAGTGTGAATTTCATGATTCTGAAATGTATCACTGCTTCTGTTCATGCACCAGAGGAGCAGGTTCTGTTCCTCTTTCTTGTTTGGTCTGAAAACTTGCAGTGCTTGTAGATTTTGCAAGAGTTTTCAGGTTGCTTTGTTCTGTCTTCTCTTGCACAGGAAATTGAGATGTTGTCAGAATAGCAGAAGCCTACGGCTTTACCCTTATCTCTGGCAATATATAAGAATTACTGGCTTTTATTGAGTTGTTCCAAATGTAAGAGTTTCTAGAAATGTGAGCATATTTTGTCATTCTGGACATAGAATTTTTTCCTTTTTTTCTGCTTCAAGAAATAATTCAGAACTACACACTCAGGGTTTAACATACATGTTCATTATCTCTGGTAGTGTTGTCATGAATGAATGGAAATACTTTTCTCTAGGCTGCTGAATCTAGGCATAGATCTTGAGCTGTGATCTTTCATCTGCCAAAAGAGTTAAAGCCTGAAACCCAATTCTCAGTTATTACAGGAACAAAAAAAAAAAAAAAAAAAAAAAGG